>VWYH01010895.1:0-13695 GCA_013399365.1 Pampusana beccarii | reverse complement strand
CAGAAGGGAGCTCAGACATTCCTGTTATGGCCATCACTTTTTCTCCGGACTACGGGCAGGCTCACACCCAGCCTGACACAGCACCCAAGACTCTGTCTACTCTGAGCAGCTTGACAGACGTTTCCTTCCCAGACACGGACACAGTCCAGCACAAGCCAGGGGCTGCTGCTGTGGCTTAAGGGATGCCCCCCATACACTAAGGCTGTCAAGATCCTTCAGCTATCTCACTTTTGACAAGTGTGAGTCTAGCCTCATCAAGATGCCTTTGGAACAAAGTCCCACAAGTTGCATCATTGGCTGGTCCAGTAGTACTTCTACCCTTTTATAATTTAGAAGATTNTCTGTTCTACATAACTGAACACTGTCACTCATCTTTTCTAGACTTAAGCCATCTTAAGCTGGTCCTGCTGTTCCAAAACCTTAGTAATATTCTCAGTTTTTTCTCTTCTCCAGTCTCTCAAAACCTAAGAGCATTACTGTAACAGGGACACTGCCAGCACTAACTGAAGCAAATTATTACCTTACATTTACCTTACATTCTATATACAGTTCCCTTCTTTAGTATGTCAAACTAAAACAAGAGCCCAGAACATCAATACTCCATTTACGGCATACTGTAAATCACCAGATTTTTTTTCCCCACACTCTTTACTTATTCTCCCTTAGGTATTTCTGAGTACTTGATTTCTCCTTTTTAAGTAAGGTACTTTGCTTTTACCTTTATTCTATTTCACCTTTTTGATTTCGGATCATTTCTCCAGGGCACTGAAATAATTCTGAAAGGTGGTTTTATCCCCCAGAATCTTGCAACCCTTCCCAGGGTGGTGTCATCCATAAATTTTATGCGTATGCTCTTTCATCCTCCATCCATCATCATCCATCCTTTCAAGATCTTACTATTCAACTGGGATAGAGTACCAAGACATCCTTCCTTCCAAAAATGTGTTTGAGAAATGAGCCACTGAAAACTTCTCTTTGACTGCATTTTCACAAAGACCTGTAAGTCACAGCCACTCGTTCCTATTTGTCTGACAGGTAAAATTACCCTGACACAGAGAGAAATTACACTGGTTTGTCAGGATTTATCTTCTGAAATCTGTGTCAGATTTTTCTTGTGTGTAACTCCATTGTTTAACAATTTGATGTATTATCACTGCAAGTTCGAAGAGGTGCCTTGAGCTGCCCAGTTCTTCTCCTTTCCCTTTTTAAAGCTAAGAGCTGTGTTTGCCCATTTTCTGGAAAAGAGCATGCAGACAAGCTTGAGTTGTATGCTGAACTACAGCAGTTGCAAGAGTGTAGGGAGTCCTGCTCCTAATGAAAACTCTCTGAATTTGGCAGAAGTAGTATGCATGCTAAATCAAATCTCCTTGCTACATGTAGCTTTCTGACAGCAGTGGAAGTTTTGCAACCACTGATGGCTCTCTGGCTTATCACTGCACAGTGAGGTGGCTCCCCATAACAGGTGAGGGGGTGAAATCTGCAACAAGCAGAGAACATGGAAAACAGTGGATAAAAAACAATTAGAGACCTGGAATTTCTACCAACACCTAACCAGATTATCTATTGAAGTTCTGAAAAGATCCTTAGCTCCTTTTTCATTTTCGTAGAAAGTTCCCAGCTCCTCCATTCCAGATCTGGAAGCAAAAAGACTCACAGGCTAAGGGTAGAGTTTTTCTGATTTTAGTCCCAAAAGAGGAATCAAGTATTCTGAGTCTTCCTGATAATGCCAGCCTCATTTTGCCAACAAAAAAGAATTGCATCATTCATCCACAAAAAAAGCTGGTCTTTATATAATGTGTGCATTCAAACCCTACAAAAAGTCCTTTGCAGCTGGCCTTTCAATTCTCTCCCTCTGTTTCTCTCTTCCCATACGCAATAGTGGTGAGCAGGCTACACTTCAGGGCATTCCAGGAACATTAGTGTCTATAACACAGTGGAAGGCAGGTGAACTGAAGCACAAGGAAACGACTTGTGGCCTTACAGAAAGCAACGCTACATTCACAGACGTGAACCAAGGTTCTCAGTACTCTCAGTACTCTCAGTACTCAGTGCCTGCCACAGGTATTTTTGGATTTTCTCACTACAGACAGCTTTCTGACTGCAGGATCTTTTTTAGCCTTCCCATAGCATTTTTCTCCCACAAGCCTTTTCATTTGCAACAGCAGGGGGGGCAAAAAAAGAAGTGTGGAGGTGGTGTCAAGGTTTAATGCAAGGCGACAATAAACCGTGGCAGATGCTCCCTGTTACCCTTTTACCTCCCACCACCCCTTTCCTTTAGATCGGAAAGATGATAGGAAGATAATAGGGAAGAAAGAGAGACTTAGACTTAAAGTTGGAAGGTTTAAAGGGTTTACTAATNGATCCTTAGCTCCTTTTTCATTTTCGTAGAAAGTTCCCAGCTCCTCCATTCCAGATCTCGAAGCAAAAAGACTCACAGGCTAAGGGTAGAGTTTTTCTGATTTTAGCCCCAAAAGAGGAATCAAGTATTGTGAGTCTTCCTGATAATGCCAGCCCCATTTTGCCAACAAAAAAGAATTGGATCATTCATCCACAAAAAAGCTGGTCTTTATATAATGCATGCATTCAAACCCTACAAAAAGTCCTTTGCAGCTGGCCTTTCAATTCTCTCCCTCTGTTTCTCTCTTCCTGTACGCAATAGTGGTAAGCAGGCTACACTTCAGGGCACTCCAGAAACATCAGTGTCTATAACACAGCGGAAGGCAGGTGAATTGAAGCACAAGAAGACGGCTCACGGCCTTACAGAAAGCAACGCTACATTCACAGACCTGAACCGAGGTCTCATCTCAGTACTCAGTGCCTGCCACAGGTATTTTTGGATTTTCTCGCTACAGATGGCTTTCTGACTGCAGGATCCTTTTTAGCCTTCTCATGGCATTTTTCTCCCACAAGCCTCTTCGTTTGCAACAGCAGGGAGGGGAAAAAAAAAAAGAAGTGTGGAGGTGGTTAGGAGTTTCAAAATTAGTGTTGTTACACTTATGTATTTTCACGGTGACAAGCAGCCCAAAACAACCTGCTACGCTGATGATAAAACGTGCTGAGAAAGATGCATTTGCACCTATGAGGACCAGTGGCTTTTTTTTTAAGGGTACAAAAGGAAATACATGAAGCAGGGAACTCTGACATATTTACTTTCCTGGTCACCTAAGAACAACCGTTGAGCAAACAGGCCCCCGGCTGGGGTTTTTTTTGTTCATTTGTTTGTTTTTTTCCTGTGACAGATATTGCTGTTCTATGGCTATTCTCACCTTCTGTGGCTGTTTAGCCATAAGCTTTCACCCCCTGCAGAAAGTAAAATGTGGGTTTCATGGCATCTGAAGTCTTTTGCATTATTCATAAATTCCTTTTAAGTCTGAAGTACAATTCATCTGTACTGCCATACATTTAAAATACTATTTTGCATGGTCCGTGCCACAGGCAGTTTGACCTTTAAACATGATTTCAGCATAAAAATCAAGTCAGCATATGAAACTTCATATTTCACAAGATAACCCTCTTCAGTTCTCTATCAGACTTGACTTGACACTTGCAGGTAGCATCCCTAAGAAGCAGAATATGACTAAACTACCCACCAGACACTTGACTGCTCTTACCCTTTGTCACACGGGAGCCTTTCTAGCAGTTCATTGCTAAATAATCTCTTTTGAAGGGTAAGTTACAATGGCTGCCTCCTTAGTAGGCTCTGGTGCATTCTGGACAGCATCAGGGAAAGGACAAAGACAGCATAAGAGGAATGTAATCATCTCTGGCACACAGCCATAAAAGAGGATTCACATACAAGTAAATCAATAAGAGATTTCTCTGTGGAAGCACTCTGTTCAAGTCTCTGCAGATACTCATTGTGTCTGCATCACCACATATAAAACAGAGCAGAGGGTATACAAATACAATACAGTAAATTGACATGTTCTCACTGTACCTGTTCTCATTACAGCATTGGTAGAATCCATCCAGTGCTTCTGTTTAACATATTGAACTCACTCTAGTCTCACTGTAAAACAAAAGCATTTTCAGTAAAACTAACAGCATTGTTCTCCCTTTAATTGCAAGTACTAATACATAAGTGTGCCCTCTTCACTAGAGAAAACACAGTTCCTGGAATCTTCCTTTACAGTCTTTAGAAAATGCGACAGACCAGAGCCATTTCACTTCCCATTCCTGAGACCATACGAGGCTGCAATTATTAACTAACTTGTATTAAAATGGAATAAACATCAAGATGAAGAGCAGTTTAAAGTAGCAGCACTGTAGTGTAAACAGGACTTACAGCAGGAAATCAGTGAGTCTCCAAAAAGAAATGGCAGAAAAATTTCCCATATCAAGAAAACACATCAGAACTCCCCAACTTTCTCCCCTCTCCAAACATGATCAGGCACTATTGTCTTCACTGCACCTTCCATCCAGCGATCCCAAAGCATTATGTGGAGGGGAGCCTCACAATACTTCTTTGCATGGAAGAAGTGTCACTCTTATTTTTCAGAAAGATTGAAGGGATGACAGGAACAAATAAAGCATTTTTTAGTGAAACATTTCACCAGTTGCCCCCCCAAAAATATTAAGTTCTGGCATCTCCCATCTTTTGAGTGTTTGGTTTTGAAGCTTAGTAGTATTTGTATATTGGTTTTCAGAGCACAACTTCATAGGTTAAAATAAATAGCGGTTTATTAAAATTCCAACCAGGTAACTGATAGACACCTGCTTGGAGCAGAAGAGCTGGAGATTCAGTGCAGACAACTCGAGTTTGCCCAAGTGATCAGAATAACCAAAGCAAAAGCAGTCTGAGGTGGGTCACTGTCAGGAGGGAGAACAGAGGGACTCTGGCAGCAGTTCTCACTGGTACCTGCTGATAGCAGAGCGAGCAAAGCTCTAGAAAGAAAGATCACACTTTCAACTTCAGTTCATTTCTTTCCTACCTTCTATTCATACTTTCATTCCCTTCCCGCTTTCCTCGCTCTGTTTCCAGTCCTAATTTTCTGCTACTTTGCTTCCCATGCTAGTCCCTGTCTCCACAAGCAACCAGCTCAACTCTGAGTCCCTCCCATGTCATTTCTCTGCCCTAAATCCAGCTCCCTGCTCTGCTCTCTTGACCCCATCATCCCTGTTCATCTTCCACATCCTCCCAGACACAACCAGGTCCTCGTTCAGTCGCAGCTCCTCTATCTACTGACCCCAAAACCTCTCCCAGCTCCATCTGTTCACCTAGGTCTCCTGATGGAGCTCAGCAGTCCTCCTCCCAGACTGAATTTCCCTGTATTTTCCATTAGCCTCTAATCCAACACCATCTTTTACCTCATTTTCCACTTTCCCACTGCTTGGGCCAACATAGATAACAAAGAAAACTGGGCAGGGTACTTTTGTCCAGGGAAGTGTGTGGGGAAGGGATTATAAAAGGTTCCCTATATCCAAAAGGGATGAAAAGATGAGAATTCTAATATTTTCATTAAAAAAAAAACTGAATCAAAGCAAATTGGGCAAAGGAATTATTTGTTTTTGAAGTGTTTTGAAAGTTGCATCTTAGTGTTTGAATTGAAAAAACCTACAGTTTGGTTTCAAAATATCAAAATAGGATTTGGTGGTTTGACATTTCAAAGAAAAAAATCTGTGCAATAATATTTAAGCCAAGATCTTAATAGAAACCAAGTCTTTTCAGTGAGTTATTTCAACTGTGATAAAAAAGTAGTTAAAAAAAATCCTTATCAATTATAGAGGAAGACAACCTGTTTTTTCTGAAGCGTGTCTAGATTTCATATCTAAACCAGCTCACGGCATCTACAGGTTATCTTTGCAATAAAAAAATGTGACTCTTAATGCACTGCAAAAAAACTCACTGCTACAAAGAAGCTTGGGAATTGTAAAAGCTAAGGAGTCCAATTTAAACATTTCCAAATTTAATCTTTCCTAGTGATGTAAATTTGAGCTAATGCTACTCTTACACTAAATTTGAATTCCCAGCTCCAAAACAGGAAATTTCTTCATTTCCTAAAGAAAAAATACCTTTTTTTTTTTTTATTTTTTTTTNGCAATGTCTCTGAATTCAGACAGCAGCTATCTGGTTTCAGAACCAATAGAATAGATAATTCACCTGAGCTAAGGAAGACAAAGTGTAAGTGTCTGGCGCCTTTTCAGAGAAATATTTGAATGTCTTGTGTATTTCACTAGTGCCCCATGAGGAATCCTTAACTAAGGGGAGAAATTGGGACAAAAAGATCATCTGGTTATTTTTCAAGCTGAGTTTTCATTATTATGAAATGAAACCATGAACTTTTGCATACTATGATGTCACTGATTTGTAAGAACAAAGAATTAATCTCTTCTATTAAAGCGTATTTTTCCCAGCACTTATGAGTAATGTACAGGGCCCCAGCTCTCTTCACACTCCAGACCAAAGGTCCGTGCTGTTTGACTCCAAAAGCATTAGAGAGGTCTCCCTGTGCTAAGTTTTAAAGGAAAATGTTAGTTACCATCATAAAATGTAATTTGCTATTCCCATTTTGCAGTGGTATAGGACACCTCTCCCCAGAGGTCTTCCTGGACTAACACTGGCAGAAATACAGGGACAACTCAAAAAATGTGTTTAAAAAGTGTTTGCATCACCAAGGTGGAGGGTCTCTATCCACCTTTTTACCTCTGATGGTCAAACCGGTGCTAAAGGGCCAGCAGAGACGACCACTTCCCTCCCATCAGATGGCTCTTCAAGAGAAGCATTTGTGCACCTTCTCCCAGCGCTGAGCAGCACATACGCCTCTAAATTTCTCCTTTTCTGCCCGTTTACCACTCCTCTCCTGACAATTATGCAATCTTTACTCAGTCCTCCTCACCTTCCCTAGATGCTCCAGCATTGTTCACTCAGCCTAACAAAACACTTGCAATCTTGTGACTCCCTAGATACCTATGTTTTGAAGGGCATAAACCTTTTGCAGAAAGAGAATTTTTATGGCTAGAAGGAAAACAAAGCATATGAACAAATTCCCTTTCATCTTGGGAAAAGGCACAATGTTTGCATTCAGCTTGGTCTCAAAAAGCATGGCTCAATTCACTGTATCACAGAATTCCTGTGTCAAGCTAGTCTTGAAGCCTTATTTTTTAGAGGTATCACAAGCCAAAGTCTTCTGGTTAGTGATGTCCTTTCAAAATTCCACTAGACATTAATGTCTAGACTGACACACAAAGCATTAAAATGACGACACTTCCCTGCAGTTCTGTCTCCTTGTAAGATTGGGCTAACAGCATCTCCCTACTCTAGAAAAGTAGCTGTGAGGATAAAGAGAAGAAAAACTGTGAAGCACTTAGACACTTCAGTAAGGCAGACCATTAACCCATGAGCCAAATCCTAGGTGCACCTCCCATTTTAAGTGCAAACGATAAGAAAGTGATGTATAAAGATCTGAGATTTTGACTGTAAAAGGAGAAGGTTTCATTGAAAGAAGTAAATAAAGTACGTTGCTATTTTTTATTGAGAAATACTAGATCTGATAAGAAACTAGACTAAACTCCTTGAGATATGGGATCTTCTCATTTGCCTGTACATACTGCCTTGCATGTAAGGGATCTGCTCTGCACTCCACACTATGATACTACAAACAGAAATGAGTAATGACAGTTTACATCAGTATAACAACTAACATTTAACTAGTTATTCCTGGTCTGCACCAGTGACTGAGCTCATTTTTTTAAATTCAGTTCTCAGATTAAAATGCTATTTTTTGCTAGGAACCCTACATATAAAATCTGTATTGATGCTATTTAAGACTATTTGTTCAAGACTAAATAGAGGCAAATTCCAGCTGATCTGCCTTTTGCAGAATCAGAAGCTTTAATAAAGACCAGAAATCTAGTATATCGTTAGAATTATGACTGATCTTTAAATTATTCCTATAAAAATCCAACAACTCCACTTCTATATCTGGGAGATCTTAGATGAGCGCACAGAACAATGACTAACTTTGACTATTACATGAGGGAGGAAAGGCAGACAACAATCAATTGTATGTTTAATGAAATATAAAACTCCAACTGAGCTGACATATTATGGGTGAAACTGAATATAATAAAAGTATTGCTTTCATAAATGAGTGTTCTCTGAATGCTCCACAGGTATAGGATGCAACACCTAATGTGTGGCACAGCCTTTATCTAAAGGCAAGATTATGCTAGTTCAAAACCAGGACAGTCGCCTATGTACGACTGTGCTCAAATCTCAGAAGAACTGAAAGAGGAGCAGAGAAGCTGCTTTTATTGTTCCCCAGGCCTGAAAGCAGCTAACCAGCCATCTCATAAGATACTCAGCCCTTGCATGACTTCCATGCAAAAGAAATGTTGAAGATAAGCACTAAGACTTGTCAATTAAATCCTTCAACATTTTTAAAGATCTCTCAACCTTGGCGAAGCAACTGGCTTTCAACTGCTGGCAGCCCACCTCATCAACAGCTAAAGCTATGAGAATTTAGATGTAAAATAATTGTCATTCAGCGCAGCCAAAGCAGCAGAATAATAGAAGTGAAAAACACAAGATAAAAGCAAAGTAAAAACAGTGTTTAAATACAAAGCAATGCAGTCTGAATAAAGCTCAAAACAACACAGGAGGTGGTAAGGAAAAAGCAAAGATCTCTCAGCTTCCTGAAGTCCTGACACCTGGAATCACAAGAGGCAGGATGCCTACGTGAATGGTGGGTCACCAGTGCGGGACCTTGGGATGCTGTTCACCTCATGACTGGAAGAGAAGAACGATCTCTAATGTCAAAGCAGGATGTGGTTTTGCAGCAGGGTTCAAGTCTGTAGAGAAAGATGGAATAACTTGGCAGCAGCGGTGCCATAGCACCTGCCTCCTTCCCAGCCCCCCATAAGCCAAACATGCCTGGCACAAAAATACAAAGCGTGAGGAAAACAGCATTGCTGCCCTGGCAATGAATTAAGAGCTGACATCACAGCAGCAAAACCTGAGGGAAGAGTTAAACAGCAACACCGTCAAAAAAACACAATGCCAGTTTATAATTTGAACATAACCATCTCATAAAAGATGACTGGGCATTTTATTCATTCCACCCAAGAGTTTATTTAGGCCCTTGCAGGTCTTATTTCCACTCTCTCACTCCATGACAGGTGTCAATTTTTCAATTTGCAGATTAGTAGCAGTTTTCTGAATGTGTGACTTTCACTTCGGCAGCTTGCTCAGCTTACGTAGGTCCAAAACAAGGCTTTGCACTTCCTGACAACACTATAAACGACTTTTAGACCAATGCCTCCATTGCCTGGAGAGCAAAACAAGACATGTAAAATTTGGTATGAAGTGGACTGGGTTAACTAGGCACTCAGGAGGGGGCTTACTGCTGTATAACAGGCTAAAATAACAGTAGCTCCTTGGTCATTTATTGCCACACAGATATGGAAGCATTTTAAAAACTAGTAAAAAATCTAATCTTAAGCAGGGGACTTTTTTCCAAGAATTATTCCCCTTTTTCAGTTTATGCAACTTCCAAGTCCTAAATAGTACAACATTTCTTTTACTTCCTATAACTTTACTGGTTGAACTACTCAAGCTGTGTTTAAATATTTACAAAGTCCAAGACAAAGGGTGAAACTTTTGTCACACTCCTTCCTGCCATCAAAACCTGCAGTCAGATTTCACAAACGTGCTAAAATGTAGTAACAGCAACCACAGTTTTCCCACACCAGTGGGCAAGCACTGGCTACATGTGCTGTTCCTGTGGGCAACCACCAATGCAGCTTGGGCTCAAAGGTCTGGGCTACTGGGACTGAAGTGAAGAGTATTAGATGTCTCACACTGGATCCTATGTCAGGAAGAAAAGGAAAAAAAAAAGAAAAAAAAAAGAAAAAAAAAAGAACAACCTCTCCCTGTCACAAGAAAATACACTTAAAATCTCCTTTGAGATTTTTATTCCTAGAATGAAATCACTATATGTTTATGTACTCTCGACAGAAAACACAGAGCAACTAACTCTTTAAGCCTCTTGCTGACAAAAGGACTTAATTCTTACTCCCTTACTCAGTATTGTGAAACTTTACACTCTTCCTACTACCAAATAAATCTACTACACTTGTGCTAAATTTTTTCATTTGAGTTTGGTACAGATTTCACTCAGAAGCTAAAACAGCAGGGTGGCATTACTACATTTTGAGGTCCCCATCGGAAGGAAAATACACACTGTTGGATTCCTCCACATCCATTTAAAGACAGAATAAGGCTTTTCCTCTGCAGGAGATAACCTATTTCAATAACAACTGGTCTTACCTGCCATCTGTAAGCTTAAGCCAGTATCCAGTTTGCTGCGTGGCTTCGTGCTGATAAACAAATAACAGAGAACACACACAGTGATGATAAAAGCAAAGAGGACCACTGCTGCTATCGACAGGCCCACCAGTGCTCCAACACTAAGAAAGAAAAACAAAGAAATTAAGTGTACAGACAGCCTGGGATACCCATTAAGACAACAGTCGGGATGATACCTGGAGGTTATTTGTACTCACTCTGGGGAATGACTGTGTAATTACTGTAAACAAAAGTTTACAGCTCAATACTTCAGTTGCACAAACTAGAATTATTTCATTGCCCTCAGAAGGGTGAACGTCTTTACACAGCAGGTGAACAGCTGGCCCTCGATGACATTTCTTGTTACCTACGCATTCTACTCTTGGGCCTGATTTAAACCATGTTTATAAAAATCAGCAATAACTTCCTGCNAGGAGGGGGCTTACTGCTGTATAATAGCCTAAAATTACAGTAGCTCATGTAGTAACTGGCCTCAGTGAGATCAAAAGCTTCTCCAATCCAGTGCATATTCCCAGATAAGCATAATATCACATAAATACGACACGCACACACAAAGAGGGATTCCAGAGCTCCAGGCACCCCATGCAAACTCCTTTTTCTCAAGTAACATGACTATTAAAGCTATATTTTCAGTCTGAAATGCCATTTTTATTGCAAGAAGAGCCTATTATAGCACTCTAAGCAAAGTACATGTTTGTCACAGACTTCTGTTTTACAGCCCAAGCCAAAGACACTGATTTCTGGTCAAATTAAACAGCAGCCTTTTGGTCACAGATTAAGAAAGTCTGAGGATCAAGAATCCTTATAATACTACTGTGGTATATTTACAATTTTGACAGGTGTAAAAAGGACAAAAGAGAGATTAATGTCATAAGTTCTATGAACTCCATCCTCTAGTGATAAAAATGCCTTTAAATATCACCGCTATCAGTGTGAAGTCACTTCTACTGTGGCCTTGCAGGGAGATGAGAAAACTGTGCCTCGGGATGTTTTTATGAATTTTACATTCAAGCTATTGCAAAGCTTCCCTATAAGCTCCCATAAAACCAGTAGACAGATATGTCCATAGGAGAAACTCTTAAAATCAGCAGGATGAAGAACAGCAGATATCAGTATGACTTTAAGATGCAGTTCTCATTACTTATTGGTCAGATCCATTAATGAAGTTTATGCAACATTTACCTCTACACACAACTAAAATAATTTGTTATCAGCAAAATGATTTGTTCTGGAAAGAATAGCTTTACCCTTATGAGGATTTTTCATGGTATTTATCATCTGCATGATCTAGACTATCTTTCTATGTTTCTGTATATATGCATGTATCAAGCAAAGTTTTTCCCATTTAAGTGTGCCTTCCACAGCTCTGAACACTGAAGTTTCTTAACCAGAACACAATCTTCTCTTATATAGTTAAAACTGTTATTAGAAACAAAATACCAAAATAACTATGACCATTGATCATTTTAATGACCATCTTCCTCTGAAAATACAGACAAGCCTTCAACATGTCCCCTACATTCTATAGCAATGACTGTGGTGCTGTGTATCCATCTAGAAAGGCTCTTGCTAAAAACATTTTGCTGTCTTCACCTCAAATACCAGGTGTTTAAAGTCTATTCAGCAGTCCACATAATAACAGCCTACAGGCCTCAGGGTGTATGTCTTTGAGATCAGTCTTCTGACAGCAGAGACATTAAACAAGAGAACTAAAAAGACACTCCTGCCCACAGCTGCAGCCTCATTAGGGAGCAAAAACCTCTGCATTAACAACCCACTCATCCCCAAAAAATAATGATCTAGCATAAAAAGGGCAACAAAGGCCTAGGGGTAACCCTGGCAGCATTTACACAATTCTTCAAACGTGAAGAGAGAGGCTCCACTGCCAGACACCCCAGGGCTCCCCAAGCTGCCGTCCAGAGCTGCTCAGGGGGTCACTGACATTTCTGTCAGTGGTTGCTCAGCATCGCACATCTACTGTTATTTTTAGTCCATAAAATTAGTCTATCCACACCAACAACAGCTAGGGAAAATTTAAATATCGGCTAAGCAGATGCAGTTTGTCCACTGGCAGCTTAAAAGGAAGCTAATGAGTCATCTGGATCCGAGTGAATCAAATGTTCCTAATGGCATTGCTGCGGCGGCGTGTTGGACGTAGCATTTGCGAAGAAAACAGGTAAATATTCCCAGGACTGGAGGAATGAGTATACAGGAACAAAAGACTTGCTATTTTGGAAAGCCAGAACAGACTCCTGGAGATCTGCACAGCTAAGCAAAGGTTGGCCACAGCATTACATCACCATGGTTCTATGGGTATTAACTAATACAGCATTTTGGATAAAATCTATACTTGGCCTGCCAGAGTTTTAATTAAATATGTAATACTGCATGAAACTTTAAAAAGGTGCAGATTTGGAATGGATACTGTAATTCTATTTGATACTGAAATAAGCCATTTAATTTTTCAAAATGAAACTTATTTAAACAGTGACAGAAATAATTCTAAGATATTTTAAAGCAATGAGAAACAAAAAAGGTGCTGATGGAACCTAACTGCATCACAGTTCAGTACAAATACTACATGCTCAGCATTTCTCCCTTTCCACTCAGNGTCAGCTTTTCAAGAAATATGGAAAAGGAACGTAGGCTGCTCTAACAAAAAAGAAAAAAGTTACTATACTATTTGATTGTAAGTACCAGCAAAAAAAAGAAAGAATAAATGAGAAATTAATAATATTAATTATATATAATAATTTCAGGGGAAAATATGAAATGTGTCAAGAGTTGCTCAAAGGTTGATAACTTCGGATTATCCAGCAGCTCCTAATACAACAGGTGTTAGGATGCACTTGTCCAAAACTGCAGATTTTGCAGGAGTGGGAGGGGAGAACATGGTTCCATTTTGCTAAGGGACAGTGCAGTATATAGCTCTACACAGTATAGGCAGTAGTGATTTGGCATTAAAAAAAAGAATAGCACAGGGCTGCAAGCAACTATCGCTTCAGGTTGCCTAGGCTGCTGGTTTCTCCACAAACTGCTTCCGTCAGAGCTGGCTTCCAAATGGTCTGGAAACACGTCTCCCACAGCAGCAAAAACACATGAGAAATCTGCAATACCTTCCTAAAATTCTAAGTGCTGTGTCACCAAACAGAAGTAATCCCTGAGATGCCACCAACTACTTGGTGGCACATCCAGTCACTGCTTTCAAATTAATGGGGGGAGTCAAGCAAACAAAGATTTAGGACAACAAAATTAGAACTCTGGAGTTAAGCAAAACCCACAACAATTCCCTCATTGAAGCTTCCAAATCCTTTCCCTTCCTCAGTACATTCAATCTCCAGACTTACATTGGCTGGTTTGGCTAACTCTTGAGTAGTTTTAAGTCTTAA
>VWYH01010890.1:97756-108792 GCA_013399365.1 Pampusana beccarii | reverse complement strand
AAAATAGGAGGATGCAAAAAACGATGGGAAAAAAATTCGCAGGAATGGAAAGATGCAAAATGTGATGCAAAAATGGAAGGGTGCAAAAGGTAATGCAAACATTGAAAGATGCACAAAAGTAACGCAAAAATGGGAAGATGCAAAAAGTGATGTGGAAATGGAAAGACGAAAAAACGGCACGGGAATGGAAAGATGCAAAAAACAATGCACAAATGGAAGGATGAAAAAAACGCAAAAATGGAAAGAAGCAAAAAATGTAAAAATGGAAAGATGCAAAAAGCAATGCAAAGGTGCGAAGATGTGAAGGCGCAAATGTGCACACAAACATGCAAGAGAGCAACGCTGCAAAACGTCCCCCCTTCTCCTGTCCCTGCCCGTCCCGTCTCTGTCACTTACCGGGGGTCAAAATCCGCCAGCGCCTTGAGGGACTCGGGGGCGCGGATCAGCTTGTCCAGGATGCTGACGACGTCGGCGAATTTGGGGCGCCGGGCACGGTCCTGCTGCCAGCATTGCAACATCAGCTGGTAGATGGCAGAGGGACAATCCAGGGGGGCGGGGAGGCGGAAACCCTCGTTGATGGCCTTCATCACCTACCAGGAGGAGGAGGTTGGGTGGTGAGCCCCCAAAAAGTTCTCCATTTGCAAGGAAACCCCCCCCCATAAATGAGCGGTGGAAGAGGACGGATGCTCACCTCGTGGTTGGAGAGCTCCCAGTAAGGTCGCTCGCCATAGGACATCACTTCCCACATGACGATGCCGTAGCTCCAGACGTCGCTGGCCGAGGTGAACTTGCGGTAGGAGATGGCTTCGGGCGCCGTCCAACGGATGGGGATCTTCCCCCCCTACAGCAACGTAGGGGTCAACCCCACGCCCCAAAAAAAGCCTCCACCGTGGTCAACCACCCCAGCTTGGTCAACAACCCTACCTTGGTCAACCATCCCACCATGGTCAACCACCCTAGCATGGTCAACCATCTCACCATGGTTAACGACCCCAGCGTGGTCAACCATCCCACCTTGGTCAACAACCCCAGCGTGGTCAACCATCCCACCTTGGTTAACGACCCCAGTGTGGTCAACCATCCACCTTGGTCAACTATCCCACCTCAGTCAACAACCCCAGTGTGGACAACCACCTCACCATGGTCAACAACCCCACCGTGGTCAACCATCCCACCTTGGTCAACAACCCAACCGTGGTCAACCATCCCACCTCGGTCAATGACCCCAGTGTGGTCAACCATCCACCTTGGTCAACTATCCCACCTCAGTCAACAACCCCAGTGTGGACAACCACCTCACCATGGTCAACAACCCAACCGTGGTCAACCATCCCACCTTGGTGGCACTTACGCTGGTGGTGTAGGTGGCATCAGGGTCATCTTCCAACACCCTGGAGAGCCCAAAATCGGACACTTTGCAGACCAAGTTGCTGTTGACCAAGATGTTGCGGGCAGCAAGGTCGCGGTGGACGTAATTCATGTTGGCCAAGTACTTCATGCCGGCGGCGATGCCTCGCAGCATCCCCACCAGCTGGATGACACCGAATTCCCCCTCTTTTTCCTGCGAAAAAGGTAGAATTTGGGCTCAAATCCTCTTATGGTGGGTTTTGGTGGTTCCACCAGCTCGGGGGATAACGTTGTCATCAAGCGTCACCCACCCGAAGGAATTTATCCAGTGCACCATTCTCCATGTACTCTGTGATGATCATGAAGGGCTTGTCTGGAGAGAAAAAAAGATCCCAAATGACTCAAAATCCCCCAAAACTCCCCCTAAAAAACATAAACAGCCCAAGGCCTCCAAAACCCTTCCAGAAACCCAACCCTCAAAACAAAACCAAAAAATCTCCCATTTCCCCAAAGCTGAAGGAAAAAAAAAAAGAGAACAACAACAAAAAAATCCCGTAACACCCAAAACTGTCCAATTCTTCCACCAAACCCCCCAAAATTCCCAACCCCCAAAACAAAACAAAACTGCCCCGAAATACAGAAAACCTCTCAGGCCCCGAAACCCCGTTCACCCCAAAACTGAAAAAATACCCAACAAAACCCCCAAGACCTCCCAATTGTCCCCCAAAAAATTAAAAAATCCCCAACCCTCAAAATAAAAAAAAGAAAAAAAACCACAAAACAAAATCCCCAAATACCAAAATAACCCCCCAAAACACAACCTCCCCAAACACCCCCGCATTATTGCTCAAAACACGTTATTTTCTACAGCCTTTTTGGGGGGTGTTTTGCAGAGAAATTGTGGGGTTTTTTTTGTTTTGGGGGGCCCAGACTCACACTTGGAGACGACCCCCTCCAGGCGGATGATGTTGTGGTGGCAGAACTGGCCCATGATGGTGGCTTCGCTCAAGAAGTCCACCCGCTGCTTCTCCGTGTAGCCCACCTTCAACGTCTTGATGGCCACCGGCACCTCCTTCTTCCCCCGCTTCAGGGTGCCCTTGTAGACCTCCCCAAATTCACCTGGAGATGGGGTGGGACGTTAAACCCCCCCCATATTGCTCCAATTTTGGGGTGTCTTTGGGGTGACAAAGCCACCCAAGGACCTACCAGCGCCGATGACCTTCTGGCGGGTGATGAAGGATGGTGGGATCTCGGTGGTGAACTTGAGCATGGCTTGGTTGGGGTCTTCGTAGGTGTGGGGGTCAACGTAGGTCTTGAGGGGCTTCAGCTGGTCTGTGGGGTGGCACGGGGTGGGGGTCAGCACCCATGTCACCCCCCACCCACCTTCATTGACCCAACCATCTCCATTGACCCAACCGTCCCCATTGACCCAACCGTCCCCATTGACCCAACCGTCCCCATTGCTCACCTGACTTGGAGAAGTAGACGTCCTCAGCGGACTGACGTGGCCGTGACCTCCTCCTCCTGCGGAAAAACAGCGGTTTGCCCCCAAAATTCACCCCTTGTCCATCTTTGGTGGCAAAATAATGGTATTTTTGGGGTTTGGGATGTTATTTTATCTCCTTACCGCCGGAGGACGTAGACGAGAGCGGCCAAGAGGAGAAGGACGAAGATGACGCCAACGACGGAGCCGCCGATGACGGCGGTGGATGCCATGGCCTCGGCGCCTGTGGGCACAATCCGAGGTGGGTTTGGGTGACCCCTGCACCCCCTGGGCACCCCCCACCCCAAAATCTGTCCCCGCCTTGGTCCTCACCCTCGGGCAGGGTCTCGAACTCGTGCTGGGGGCTGTAGGCCCCGTGGCCATCCTGGGTCAGCGCCTGGACACGCACCACGTAGGTGGTGGCAGGGGACAACTTGGGGAGGGTGACGGAGGTGCCCTCGCAGCGCAGCACCGAGTAGCTGTTCTCGTCCACCTGGGGACAGGGGTGGGGTGACGTGGGTGAAGGTGACACGGATGGAGGTGACACAGATTGGGGCAAGGATGGAGGTGACACGGATGGGGGAAAGGATGGAGGGGTGACACGGATGGAGGGGGGGACACGGATGGCGCCAAGGATGGAGGTGACATAGAAAGAGGTGACACATAGATGGTGGCAAAGATGGAGGGGTGACACTGGTGGGAGCAAGGACGGAGGTGGAGGTGACACGGATGGGGCCAGTGATGGAGGTGACATGGACTGCAGGGACATGGATGGAGGTAACATGTGGGATGGAGGTGACAAATGGATGGGGCCAAGGATGGAGGTGACATAGACTGAGGGGTGACATGGATGGGAGAAAGGATGGAGGTGACATGGATGGAGGGGTGATGTGGGTGGAGGTGACACAGATGGGGCCAGTGATGGAGGTGACATGGATGGAGAGGTGACATATGTGGAGGTGACACGTGGACGGAGGTGATACATGGGATGGGGTCAAGGATGGAGGTGACATGGATGGAGGGGTGGCATGGATGGGGCCAGGGATGGAAGTGACATGGACAGAGGGGACACGGATGGTGGGGACACGCTGGGGGTGGTGGGTTTGGGGACGGCGGCTTCCGCGGTGACACGGCACAGACCTTCTTGCTGTAGGTGACCTCGTACTTCCAGACCCGGCTCTGCTGCCGCGGTGGCACCGTCCAGGACAGCACCAGGCTGGTGGCCGTCCGTCCGTCCAGGCTCAGCGACGTCACCCTCGGCGGCTCTGCGTGGGGACAGAGCCATCACCGAGGTGTCCCCAGCGGGGCGGGAAAGCCGGGGGAGACGCTGGTGGCCCCTTACCCGTCTGGTTGACGCTGACGGTGACGGTGGCCGCGCTGCGGTGGTGGCTGAAGGGTGACACCCCGTTCCGCGCTTCCACGCTGAAGGTGTAGTTGACGTGTGGCTCCAGGTCGGTGACGGTCACCCCTGTCCCCGTCAGCCCCCGGGGGGGCTGCGAATAGCGCACCCCCCCGTCGCAGGACCGGCACTCCCCGCTCTCCGGCCAGCACTGCTCGCAGGTGACAACGTAGGTGACGTCCTCGCGGCCACCGGGGTCGGCGGGGGGCGACCAGCGCAGCTGCACCGTGGCCCCCAGCCCCACGGCTGTGACACCCTGGGGGGGCGAGGGGGGGCCTGGGGGGGGACACAGAGCACAGAGTGGGGTCAGCGGGGAGGTGGCCATGCTGTGCCTCAGTTTCCCCACCCCGTCGTGCTTCAGTTCCGCCCCCCCAAAAAAAAAATGTCACTTACGTGTGCAGGGGTCGCTGGGGGGGTCGCTGGGGGCGCGGAAGAAGCCGTCCTGGCAGGGACAGGAGGCGGCGGCGGCTGGGGGGGGCAGCGTGTGGGGGGGACAGGGCTGGCAGTCGCCTGGGGACACCCCCGCCTTGAAGGAGCCGGGGGGACAAGCTGTGGTGGGGGGGGACACACAATGAGACCCCAAAACCTCCTGTGCCACCCGCAGCACCCACACCGTGGCGGGGGGGGCGAGCATCAGCCCCCCAAGCACCCAGAGTGGGGAATTTGGGGTGCTTTGCCTTATTTTGCAGCTTCTTGATAAAGAATAATAATAATTGGGACCCCCCCTCAAGGCCACCCCCCTCCCAGCTGAGCCCTGACACTCTCACTCCACTAGTGACGCCCCATTTCAAGCATCCAAAAAGAGCAATTTGGGGGCCAAAACCTCATTCCTCTGACTCAGCCTGTGGATTTTGGGGGGTATTTCACCTTATTTTGCAGTATCTATTATTATTGGGACCCCCCCCAAGCCCACCCTCCTCCCAGCTGAGCCCTGACACACTCACTGCACCAGTGATGCTCAGTATTAAGCATCCAGGATGGGGAATTTGGGGCAAATTCCTCTAAATCAGACTGTGCATTTTTGCCTATTTCCCCGTATTTTGCAGGATCTGTTATTACTGGGATCCCCAGCTCTCCAAGCTGAGCCCTGACACACTCACTCCACCAGTGACACCCCAATTGAGCATCCAAAATTAGGAATTTTGGGGCCAACACCTCGATCCTTCAACCCAGACTGTAGATTTTGGGGTATTTCACCTTATTTTGCAGTATCTGTTATTACTGGGATCCCCCGCTCTCCTGGCTGAGCCCTGACACACTCACTGCACCAGTGATGCGCAAGATTGAGCATCCAGTGTGGGGAATTTAGGGCAAATTCCTCCGACCCAGACTGACGATTTTAGGGTATTTCACCTTATTCCGCACCTTCTATTGTTACTGGGATCCCCCTGCTCTTCTGGGTGAGCCCTGACACACTCACTGCACCAGTGATGCGCAAGATTGAGCATCCAGTGTGGGGAATTTAGGGCAAATTCCTCCGACCCAGACTGACGATTTTAGGGTATTTCACCTTATTCCGCACCTTCTATTGTTACTGGGATCCCCCTGCTCTCCCAGCTGAGCCCCGACACCCCCACTCCCCTAGCGACGCCCAATTTCCAGCATCCCAATCGAGCAATTTGTACCCCATTTCCCCACCTCCCCCAGGACGCTCTGAGCCGGCCCATCCCCAGCTCCCCCCAAACCACAGATCGCGCCCCCCCCAGCCGCTCACCTTGGCAGCTGTCCCCAACGCGCTGGTGGCCGGCGCGGCACAGGCACCGCCCGATGGGCACCAGCCACTCGCCGTCGGCGTTGCAGTGCAGGGCGGGCGCATCCGGGGCCACCGCGTCCTCCACGCACGTGCCCCGCACCTCGGCCAGCGTCTGCGAGTCGGCGCCGGCCACGGTTTGGGGAAAACGGGCCATGCCCCGCACCACCGCGGGGCAGCGCTTGTAATAAACCCGCACGGACACCAGCGCCACGCAGGCTCCCAAATCCTGGAACGCCAGGTAGAAGCCTTTGCGCCGGAGCGGCCCCACCGAGCGCACCTCCACGTTGAGCTTCACTTTGCGGGTGGCGAAATCGTCCTGCACGGTGATTTCGTCCGGGGCGATGGTGTCGATTTTTTGGAACTGCCTCTTCTGGAAGTTGGTGCCGTAATCCACGTCGGATTCGGCGTAGTAGAGGTTGAAGGTTTCCTTGCAGGAGCCGCCGCCGGCGGTGGGGAAGCTGTTGCAGTCGCGGACGGTGAACTGGAGCTCGATGAAGATGCGTTGGGCCACCCCGCGGTAGATCCAGTTGGTGCGGAGCCAGTTGTCCTGCTCGCCCTCCAGCACGTTGCACACCGAGTAGATGTAGATCGAGGAGTCGTTCAGGAAGTTCTGGAGAAGGTCCCACTGTCCCCAGCCCCGAGAGAGAAAAACGGGGGTCACGGGTGGGGGGAAACTGAGGCACGGTGGGTGGTGCCCCTGGTTGCTGTGGATGGATTTGTCCCCATCCACATGGATGGTCCTGTCGTCAACCCATGGGTGTCCCTGTCCCCATGGATGTTCTCAACACAATGAATGTCCCCAACTCCATCTCTAAGAGTGTCCCCATCCCCATGGAGGTTCCCATGCCCATGGAGGTTCCCAACCCCATCCTCATGGGCGCCCCTGTCCCCATGGACGTTCCCAACCCAATGATTGTCCCCAACCCCTTGGATGTCCCCAGTTTCATTGCAAGGGTGTCCCCATCCCCATGGAGGTTCCCATGCCCATCCCCAGGTCACCAGCCCCATCTCCATGGAGGTCACCCACCTCATCCCCATGGGTGCTCCTGTCCCCATGGAGGTCCCCACTCAACCCCAATGGAGGTTCCCATCCCAATTAATGTCCCCAACCCAGTGGATGTCCCCAGTTCCATCTCCACAGGTGTCCCATCCGCATGGAGGTGCCCATCCTCATCCTCATCCCCAGGGATGTCACCATTGAGGTCGTGAAGGTCCCCGTGAAGGTCCCTGTCCCCATCCCCATGGGTGTCCCCATCCCTCTCCTCATGGATGTCCCCATCCCCATGGATGTCCCCATTCCCATCCCAAGTGATGTCCCCATCTCCCCACGGATGTCCCCATCCCTGGTGTGGACCTGGACGCCTGGGTCCCCAGGTGCTCACCCCTTTGCCGTAGGGCTGAGTGAGCCAGCCCAGCTCCCCCTGCGCCTTGGCGAAGTCCAGCAGCACCACTGTGGGGAGAGGAGAGGGGTGTCAGTGGGGCAGGCACGAAGCCTGGGAGATGCCACCAGGACCCACAGATGGCCCCAGCAACCTGTAGGTGCCACCAACACACCCAGATGCCTCTTGGACCCATGGATGTCCCCAGGACTCAGGGATGTACCTAAGACCCATGGATGTCCCCCAGGACCCATGGATGGTCCTTGGACCCATGGATGTCACCCAGGATCCACAGATGTCCCCCAGCATCCATGGATGGTCCTAGGGACCCACAGATGTCACCCAGGAGTCACAGATGTCCCTGGGACCCATGGATGTCCCCAAGACATACCCCAGATGCACCCAGTCCTCATGGACATCCCCACAACTCATGGGTGTCCCCAGGACCCACAGATACCCCTGGGACCCACAGATGTTCCCCAGGACCCACAGTTGTGCCTTGGCTCCATGGATGTCCCCCAGGATGCACCCCCAGACACACACAGGCCCCATGGACATCCCCACAACTCACGGATGCCCCCAGGACCTACAAACACCCCTGGGACCCACAAATACCTCTGGGACCCACAGATGTCCCTTGGACCCACAGATGTCCTTCAGAGCCATGGACCCCCTTGGGACCCACAGATGTCCCCCAGGACCCACGGATGTCCCCCAGGACCTCCAAACACCTCCACGACCCACAGATATCTCTGGGACCCATAGACATCCCTTGGACCCACAGATGTCCCTGTGGCCCCCGAGCAGCCCCCAGCAGAGGGGACACGGGGGCACGTGGGGCGCAGACCTGCCCTGACACGCCGGCCCAAGGGCGGAGGCCGGATCCAGGGAGAGGAAGAGCAGAGGAAGAGGAGGAGGAGGCCGCCGAAGGCCGGGAGGGAAGCGCTGACGGGTGCCCCCCCACACACACCCGGTGAATCACCCCCCAGGAATGTGCCCGGACGCCTGGGTTCACACCGGCGGGACGGGCCCCAACAGAGTTGGGGAGTTTTAAGGACAGATCCCCCCCGCTCTGCTGAGAACGGGTGAACTCCTGACGTGTCCCAAGAGGGTGAAGTCTGACGGGGAACCCCAGGAATGCGGTTGGGGGGGCACATGTGGGTCAGTGTCCCCCCCGCCCCGCGCCGGGGGCAGGAAGGATGCAGGTGACATCCCGGCTTTCCTGTGGCTGGAATTCCCCCCCCAACCTCCGGAGAGCGGAAAGCGGCGGGAGACGGCGCCTGAGCTGAGTTGGTGGGTTCTCTGTGGGGTGTCCCTGTCCCCCTAGTCCCATTGTGTCCCCCCCGGGGCTGCGGTGGGGCTGAGTCAGGGGAGAAACCCAGCGCTGTGGCTGTTGAGTCAAGGGGTGCAGCACCCAAGGGCGCACCCACGCCCGGGGCCACCGGCGCCGTTGGCACCTCCGGTGACATCGCCATGGGCATCTGCGCCCCCTCCGCCACCACCATCATCGCCACCACCACCACGTCCATCGCCATCACCAGCACGGCCATCACCACCAGCATCTCCATCAACAGCTCCATCGCCATCGTCACCATGGCCGTCATTATTGGTCAACTCCACCACCATGGCCATCACCATCACCATCATCACGTTGGCCATGGCAATCAACGTCTCCATCAACATCTGCATTGCCACCACCATGGCCACCATCACCTTGACCATCTGCACCTGCAGCCCCTTCCCCATCCACATCTCCTTGACCACCTCCACTTGCAGCCCCCGCGCCACTGTTGTCACCGTCCCCATCTGCATCGGTGCTGCTGTTGCCATCACCACCATCATCATCACCACCACCATCATCATCATCACCACCATCATCATCATCATCACCATCACCATCATCATCACCATCATCATCACCACCACACTCCACGTCTGCATCCCGGTCCCATCCCAACCCCATCCTAATCTTAACCCAAATCCCCAAATGAATCCAATCCCTTGGGAACACCCCAAATCTCGGGGGGGGCGGGTGGTGCCTTCTCCACCCAGGGCACCCCCCAACACCCCACCCAATTTCACCCTTNCCCAAAAAACCCAAACCCCCTCCCCCAAAAAAACACCTTGTTCTCCCTACACTTTCCCCTTCTTTGCACTTTTTCAACCCAAAAATCCCGATAACCCCCCCCAAATCCCTCCCAGGAATTGGCACCTCAAACCCCGCAGCCGCGTTGGGGTCCCGGCCACCCCCTCTCACCTTCCCCCAGCACTTAAAAACCCCTCATTTTAGGGTTTTTTTACCCCGTTTTAAATTATTTCAGGGAGGTATTTCCCACCCCAAACCACCTCGCAGCCTCCGATTTATTTGCATCCGAGGCCGGATCCTTCCATATTTAATTATTAAACCTTTCAGCCGGAGTTTTTAAAAACTTCAATTTTTCGAAAATTACATCCATGCTTTCAAAAAAAGTGAATTTTGCCCTTTTTTTCCCCAAAACCCCTTCGAATGAGCCCAAAGCGGGGCCGGGAAGGCTGCGAGGCCGAGGCCGGGACGCTGCGTGTTTTTCCCAGTGATTTTGGGGTTTTCCTGACATTGTTTTCCAGCTCTCGGGGCCGGATCCTGCCCGGCCCAGCGCCGCCCATGGGAAACTCTCCATTTTAAGGTGATTTTCCTCTTTTTTTTGGGTCGTTTTGTTGTTTCATCCCCTCCACTTTAACCCCTCTGGGGGAGTTTTTTGGGGGGCACCCAGGATCCGGCCCCGCTCCGCGCGTCCTGCGCTTCACATGGGAAAAGTTGCCCAAAACTCTTAGTTTTCCCCTCATTTTAAGCCCTTTCCCCCCAACTTTAGCTCCCCCCCCTCATTTTATCTCCCCCATTTTACCTCCCCCCATTTTGGCTTTTTTTCCCCCCACTTTACTTTGTTCCCCCCCTCGCTTTTAACTTCTTTTTCCCTCTTCTTTTTAACTTTTTCCCTCTTCCTTTTAACTTTTCCCCCTCATTTTACCTTCCCCCCCCCCCAAAACGCGCCCCAGCAGCTGGTGACCCCCCCCGCACCCATGGGTGCCCCTTTTTTTTCAGAGGGGCACCCCCTCATCAGCATTTATTTGGGGGGCGCCCCCAGTCCCCCCACAACCTCCAAGCCGCCAAACCCGCTCGAACTTACCCCAAAACCACCGCACCCCTTTGGGTGCGCCCCAGCACCCCCCCTTCCGCACCCAGCACCCTAATAAGCGAGTTTTGGGGTGCACCCCCCCCCCCCAAAATGGGACTTACCTTCTTCGGCTGCCAGGGGGGTGAGGGCGGTGAGGAAGAGGAGGGTGAAGGCCGGGGGGGTGCCCGCCATGGTGGGGACGGGGGGAGGTTTTTGGGGTGTTTTTTGGGGTGCACCCCCCAACCGGCAGCACCCAGCGCTGTGGGGTGTGTGGGGCTGAGCACCCCGCTCCTGTTCATTCATGTCCCGGTGACGTCAGGCGGCCACGCCTGCTCTTAAAGGGACAGGAGGCGCTCCCAGTATCTACCAGTATGGGACTGGGAGGGCCCGAGAGTGAGGGTGGGAAGTGGGAAGATTGGAGGGGGGAGCGGGATTTGGGACCCCCTCACGGGGGTGAACACGCGTGTGTGGGGGGGTTGAGTGGGTTTTGGTGTGTGGGGGGGTGTATCTGCTCCCAGTACTC
>VWYH01010890.1:14039-96745 GCA_013399365.1 Pampusana beccarii | reverse complement strand
CCCCCCCCGGCCCCCCGGTTCCCCGCCCGCAGCACCCGCAGCCCCCACGTCCCCTCAAACGCCACCACGTCCCCTTCGGTCACATCCGCCTGCGGGGACAGGTCGAATCTGTGTCGGGGAGGGGGACGCAGGGTTAAGGGAGACACCGACACCCCGAAAAATCCCCCCCAAATGCCCTAAAAATAAGCGTGACCGACCGATCCATGGGTGTGATGAGGTGTGTGTGTTCTCAGCCTACTAAGTGGTGTGAAAGATGGGGGTGCAAAGCCACTTGTGGGGGACACATTTGGTCAAGGGAGACGCCAACACCCCCAAAAAATCCCCCCCGGGGGGGTATAAGCGCCCTAAAAATAAATAGGAGCTGCAAATCCATCGGTGTAATGAAGTGTGCACGTTCTCAGCCTACTGAGCAGTGTGAAATATGGGGGTGCAAACCGGATTGTGGGTGGACATATGGGGTCAAGGGAGACACCAACACCCCCAAAAAAAAACCCTGGCGGGGGGGAAAATAACCCCTAAAAATAAGGGGAGCTGCCAATTCATCAGTGTAACGAGGTGTGCGTGTTCTCAGCTACCAAGTGGTGCAAAACATGGGGGTGCAAAGACGCTAATGGGGGGACACAGACCCCCATAAACACCCCCCAAAAAGGATACTTGGTGC
Source organism: Pampusana beccarii (assembly GCA_013399365.1). Taxonomy (NCBI): domain Eukaryota; kingdom Metazoa; phylum Chordata; class Aves; order Columbiformes; family Columbidae; genus Pampusana; species Pampusana beccarii. Next base: position 96,084 of record VWYH01010890.1, on the reverse strand, counting down.
CGACCACCACCCTAACGAGCTTTTCTTCGTCAGGGCCAAGCACGCGGCTCATCAGCGCCGGCAGCTCCTCGAAGGACGAGCGGTCGGTGAAGGAGAAGAGGAAGAGGATGGCGTCTGCTTCCTCCTTACAAGACTGGGGGGGTCACCACCATCACGGGGGGGCGTCTAATGTGCGCCCCCCCTCCCCAAATCGTCCCCCCTCAACTCACGGGCAGCAAATAATCAAATTTTTTCAGGGCTCCGTCGCCGCAATCCCAGAAGTTGAGCTGGAAGATGACGGGGCGGGCGCTGCCCTGCGGCTTGGCCGGCCAGAACACGGTGGTGGCTTCGATCCCTGGGGGGGACACAGGGTCTGTCACCCCCCCGGGGACACGGGGGTGCTGTGTGTCCCCCCCCAAGCCGTACCCAGCGTCTCGTGGTGCCCGGGGGACACGGGGGTCCCCGCCAGCGAGGCCACCAAGGCGGTTTTGCCGACGCCGCTCTTGCCGGTGACGAAGAGTTTGTAGGTGACGATGGGGACAACCAAGTTGGGGGGCAGCACCGGGCGTTCCAGTAGACCTGGGGGGGGGATAAAGTGAGTTTTTTGGGGGGTGACACCCCGTTTTTTTGGGTTTTATTGGGGGGGTGGTGCTCACCAAACACTCTGCGCTGGTTCTTGTGCAGGATGGAGTCCAGGTAGGGGCGGGCGGGGGGGGTCAGGAGCCAGCCCGGCTCCAGCACCGGGCCCCCCCGCGCTGCCATGAACTGCCCGAAACCTGGGGGTGCAGGAAACCCCCCCCCTGCCCCCGTGGGGTCACTGCACCCCACAGCTTGCGGGGAGCGGGGTGACCCCCCCAGCCCAGGGTCCCTGCACCCCCTTGGGGGACAATGAGACCCCATGGGGCCCCTGTGTCCCCCCCTGGGGTCCCTGACACCCCCCTGGGGTCCCTGACCCCCCACATTGGGTCTTTGAACCCCCTCCCCATGAGGTCTCTGTCCTCCCTCCCCCGGGGCCCTTGAGCGCCTCCCCCGGGGTTCCCGCACCCCCTGTGGGGTCCTTGACCCCTCCATGGGGTCTCTGCCCCCCCATAAAGTCCTTGACCCCCCAATCAGGTCTCTGCGCCCCCCGCGTCCCAGCATCCTCCCATGATTACCCTGAGCCCCCCACCCGGGGTCCTTGAAACCCCTCCCATGCGGTCCCTGCACCCCAAACCCTGCAAAGGGGATTAGACCCCCCCCAAACCATGGGGTCCCCCCAGTTTTCCCCCTGCGGCCCCTTTAAGGCGGCCCCGCCGCCTCACCTGCGGCTGCTTCCGGCTCGGGTGACGTCACGAAGGGGCGTGGTCTCGCGATAACCACGCCCCCTTACCACGGCGCATGCGCGTTGGCGGGAAGGGGAGCAGATCGCGATCCTGTGGGGTCACTGTCCCCAAACTTCGGGGCCGCTACGCTTTGGGGTCCCCAAACTCCGGCACCATTACAATGTCCCCAAAACTCCAGCACTGCCAGATCTTGGGGTTCCTGTCCCCAAAATCCAGCACTACCACATACTGGGGTCCCCAAACCCCAGCACTGTCACGCTTTGGGGTCCCTGTCCCCAGTTTCCATCACTGCCACGCTGTGGGGTCCCCAATCTCCATCACTGCCTCACTTTGGGGTCCCCATCTCCGATTTCCAGCACTGGCAGGTTTTAGGGTCCCCATTCCCAGCACTATCAGGCTTTGGGGTCCCCAATTCCCAGCTCTATCCCCCTTCTCCAAACCCTCCTGTTCACCCCACATCCTGTACCCCCCTTTTTCCCACCTCTCTCTGTTCTCCAACATCCCCTGGCAGAAATCCTGCCCTTTTTTTACCCACAAAGACCCCAAATCCCCCTTTTACCCCCCAAATCCCCCTTTTACCCCCCAAAACTCACGCGGAGCACAGCAGGGATTTCCCCCCACGTCATTTCCACCCCCCCCCAAAAGGACCAACCATCTCTTTATTTTCCTTTTTATTTGTTAAACTGCTAAAAATTCATCAGGATGGGGGCCGAGGGGAACCCATTAACCCCCCTCCCAAAACAAAAAATGTACACAAGATTTTAAATATCACCAAAAATTGCTTTTCATTCCTACGCTCGGCCGAGCCGGGGATGATGATGATGGGGGGGGACACCTGAGTCGCGGGGGGGTGACACCTCGCTCACAGCACCAGCGGCTCGAGGGGGGGGGTTGCATCAAAATTTGGGATGAATTTTATAATTAACGGCGCAGAACATGCCTTTCCGCGCCCCATGGGGATTTTGGGACCAGTTACATGGATTTTGGGGCAGTTTGAGGGGATTTTGGGACCATTTGAGGATGGACAGACGTCAACCCAACACCGACGCGCCCTCCATCCCTTTTTTGACTTTTTTTTGGGGGGGTGAGACATGCAAAATGTGTGGGGGGGAAATGAATCGATGCCAAAGCCCCAAACGAAGCTTAAATTGGAGAAGAAATATTTCATACCTCACCCTAGGTGCTCCTGAGGTTTTGGGGGGGAAAAAATTGCATTTTGCTTTTTCTTCGGATTTATCAAATAATGTTGGGGATGGGGGCGGGAGAGGCTGGATTGAATGAGGAATTTATTTACAGAGGTGGAAAAGCCGCGGATGTAGCAAAACCCTCCCCGTCCCCCTGCGGCTGGNAAAAAAGGAGGGAAAAAAGGAGGGAAAAAAAGGAGAAAAAGAGAAAAAAAGGAGGAAAAAAAGGAGGAACAAGGGAGAAAAAAAGGAGAAAAAAGAGAAAAAAAAAGAGAAAAAAGAGAAAAATAAGAAAAGAAAAAGAAAAAGGAGAAAAGGAGCCACGTCATGGCGCTGCCGGTTTGGGGAGGGTTCCTTATTTTTTGGGTGCTGGAGGTTGTTGACCAAAACTTGGCAGAATTGGCCCATTTTGCCCCCCGTCCCCAGGAAAGGGAAGGAGGGAGGTTGTTCCGGAAGGTTCGATCCCTTCGGATTTTCATCGGTTTGAATCTTTGCGGAAGGAGGCACGTGCAAAGACAAGGTGCGGTCAATGAGGCCGCACACGCTCTCAAATTTACCAATATTCACCCTTTTGGGTGAATATTGGTAAATATTGGTAAAAACCCAACATTCTCAGATTCTGAGGTGCTGGTTCAGCCTTGAACGGGTTTGGGCTGCTGAGTGAAAACAAAACCTTCAATTCTTGGAGGGAACCGGCAGCCAAATTTCTCAGCTTTGGGGGAATAATGGTTTTTTTTGAGGAAATAAGTGAGTTTTTTTACGGATCAGGTCTGATCCAGCACAGGGCAGGAGGGGAGGACGCCAACGCTCGGCTAATTCTTAATATTTTTGGCATTTTCGTACAAAAAAAAAAAAAGTCCGTTCTTCCTTCTAATGGTCCTGTGCGGAGAACAGGAAGCTGAGCGGCATCCAAAGGGGTGAGAGGCAAAAAAAAAACCAACTCCAAAAGGCATCGTATTTGTGTCGAGCAAAGGTTTGCAGCGCTGGAAGGTTCCTGGGGGGTATTGCTGTTGTTTTCCTCACGGAGTCGAGCACGGAAATCATGGGTGTGCGCAAGCAAACAGCCTCCCGCCTGCCGCTATTCCGTGGTTTTGGAGAAATTCACTTCTACTCGCATCCCGCCAGGAGTTTCGGAGAGATACGAAGCCTCTCAAATCCCCTGGAAAATAAAAAAATAGCCAACCTCAAGAGGATCCTGGACAGCAGATTTCCCTCCCTGCTCACCCCAAATCCTCGGCTCGAAGCGTCGCGGCTCCTGTAAACACAACCGGGCTCTTAGTGGGACCCGGCGGGGCAGCGCTGGAGGTTTTGCTTGGATTTTATTCATTTCTTGCTGCCTAATTCACAGTTTGAACGCCTGCGGGACGGAGCGAGGGCTGGGGAAGGAGAGGAAAGAGCCGCGGGGAGGGAGGGGAGAAGGTGACGGCGGCGAAGGGGCCGGAATTATCTTTTTGCTCGCACAAAGTACAAGGCATTTGTTTTGGGATAATATTTGACGTTTTGTTTCTTGTCCATGAGGCCACCGAATATGATTAACTCCCCTCTGCCTTGCACCACCGTGTGTAAACTGGTTTCGGGCGGCCCCACCACCGAAGTGCTGTTAAACACTTTCCATTTGACTCGTCCTTTTTCCTTGGTGTCTTTAATGTCCAGCACGTACATCTGCATGGGTTTGCAGTTCATGCTCTGGTACAAAGGCTTCCCCACGTTGAGGGATTGGGGAGGGTGGTGGCCCAGGCGGCGGGCGATGGGAGGTAAGGAATGGCCTTCGCTTTGGGTAGAGCCCAGACGCGCCGTCGAACCCGTCTCGGCGCCCGGGGAACCCGGGGAAGAAGCCAGAGGGGGGCTGAGTGCGGCGGAAGCCGAGGGGTTTTTGGAAGAGAGAGCTTTGACGGCTTCCAGGCTCCTCCGGAGCGCACCGGGGGAAACGGCACCCGGGAGGGAGCTGGCGACGTTGGGCGGCGTGTGGACGCCGTTGGTTTGCTCGGGGGGGTTCCTGACGCCGACCGTCCTGCCGTCCGCGCCGTCCGACGGGCAGAGGACGGAAGCCGGTTTCTGCTCCCAGCCGAGGTCGACGGATCCCAAACGCAGGTCTTTCTGCTCCGGTAGCGATCCCCGGCGCGGCGCCAGGGCCAGCCCCGCTTTTAGGTCGTATCCTTCGGCCGCGGAGGGTGTGCTGGGTGATAGGAGCTGCACCGGGCTGTCCAAAGAGGCACCGCCGGCCGCCGCGGCTCCGGGTGACAAACTCCCGCCGTTGAGCACAGGAGAAGTGTCCCCTCTGGCTGGGGACAGGCTGCCCTCCCGGGATCCCGAGGGGGTTTGTCTCTGCGCTCGGGGTCGCAGGGTGCCCCAGCGGCCGTTGACGCAGGGAGCTTCGTCCGTGTTCCTGACGGGAGACTGGGAGCGGTATTCCCGCGTTTCGGGGACCAGGGCGGGCGGAGTGGCACTGATGGGAGAGGGGCGAGAGTTCAGGCTGGGGCTGAGCGGGGCTCTGCCACTGGGAGCTTGGCTGAAAACCACGACACACTGTCCCACCTGGAGAGGAGAGCGGAGAGAACAGGCTACAAATGGCAGGATGACCCTTGGAATCAGAGAATCATCATTTTGGCTGGAGAGACCCTCAAGATGATCGAGTCCAACCGTTCCCCAGCCCTGGCACTGCCCCATGTCCTGAGAACCTCATCTCCGTCTGTCCAACCCCTCCAGGGATGGTGACTCCAGCACTGCCCTGGGCAGCCTGTTCCAATGCCCCACAGCCCTTTGGGGAAGAAATTGTTCCCACATCCAACCTCAACCTCCCCTGGTGCAACTTGAGGCCGTTTCCTCTGCTCCTGGCGCTTGTTCCTGGGGAGCAGAGCCCGACCCCCCTGGCTCCAAGCTCCTTTCAGGCAGTTCAGAGATCAGAAGGTCTCCCCTCAGCTCCTGTTCTCCAGCTGAACCCCCAGCTCCCTCAGCCGCTCCCATCACACTTGTGCTCCAGCCCCTTCCCCAGCTCCGCTCCCTTCTCTCAACTCGCTCCAGCACCTCAAAGTCTCTCTTGGTGTGAGGGGCCCAAATCTGACCCCAAGATTCAAGCTGGGGTCTCATCAGTGCCCAGTGCAGCCTTTGTGCTGGATCAGGGAAAAAAAGCAGGGGATATGGAGCATTCTGGGCAGGCAATAATGACCAAGGGGTGTATATGAGAGAGCAGAGACCCCCCCTTGTCCATACCCTGCAAGCAGGATGGCACCAGAGCTCCGGGGCTCCGTGATCTTCATTCTCCACCTTGAGCGGCTGCCACGTCCAGGGGTTTGCGTGCATGTGGAGTAACCAGGCATCTTTGAACAGCTGTGAAGAGAAACGGGACAGATTTAGGAGCCCAGTTTGAGATTTAGGAGCCTGGTTTGAGATTTAGAAGCCCAGTGTGCTGCTGAGATAACCCATCAGAAGCAGGAGCGGTGCTTTGCTGCTGCAGACAGGGGAACAGTGACCTACATCAAGATCTGACCGTCCAGGGGTGACTACACCCTACGATGGCCATGGACAAATCCCTTCATCTCCATCTTCTACCCCAGTAGAAAATCAGGGCTGATTCTTCCGAGGCTCAATTAACCTCAGCGAGCTGCTCAGATAGCGCCTGGGGTGCTTTCTTCTTAATTAAAGCAGCTCTAGCAATAGCTAGACAGCTTCTCTGGAAAACCTGCTGCGTGGGTGCCCAGATTTGCAGGATAAAATGCCACCCAGGTAACATGCAGAGTGCCCCCGCTCCCCGATCCAGCACCCACGGCTCTCGGTTGCAGCGAGACACGTGGGGTTCATGCCCACGCTCCCCCCAGGATACTCACTGCATTGGGACCACCGCAGCCACCCAGGATTAAAATGGTTTCGTTGTCTATGACGATCTGAAGGGAACACAGAACACTGTTTCAGACCGGGAAGGACACGAAGCAGCGTCCAGTGCTTTCAGCAAGGGCTTCTCAACCACACAGACCCTGCTGAATTTTGTCTGCCCCGGGATAAGGAGCGGAGCTGGGATGGAGAGTGGGTTTTGCTGGGCCCAAGGTGAAGCAGGATGTGGGGCTGACCCCACGGCGTTGTCTCAAACAGCTCCCAAAGCAGCTCCACTCACAGAGAAGAGTGAATACCCTTCCTGGAGCTGAGCCAGGGAACTCAACAGCCTCTGAGCTCAAGAGGACAAAGTACAGGAACCAGCTGGGAGGCCACGTGCTCACAGCAATCATAGAATCACAGAAGGGTTTGGCTTGAAGGGACCTTTCCAGCTCATCCAGCCCATGACAGGGACATCTTCACCAGCTCAGGTTGCTCAGAGCCCCGTCCAGCCTGGCCTGGGATGGCTCCAGGGATGGTTCATCCACCACCTCTCTGCCCAACCTGGGCCAGGCTCTCACCACCCTCAGGGCCAACAATTTCTTCCTCATGCCCAGCCTGAATCTCCCCTCTAGTTTAAAACCATCACCCCTTGCCCTATCACAACAGGCCCTGCTAAAAAGTCAATAAACCACTATTAGATGCTGGTGGTGGGTGAGCAAAGCCTTTAGTCTCCTTTTCCAGAGGATGGAGAGAAAGTCACTTTCAAGCATGACCCACCTGATCTTTTCTGGGTGCCCTGAGATGAACCACACGCTTTGAACCATCCACCACCCTCCTGGGGACCACAAAGGGAAGGCGGGGATGGCAGCTGCGACCGAGCCACCTGCATCCAGCCAGGTGACTCCCACGAGCTCCCTGCCCCGGGCAGACAATTAAACAGGCGCTGCCAGACCCGTGGCTTTGAGCAGGAACAATCCAGCGTCGCTCGAACCAAGAACTGGGAGAGCCGAACAATCCAAAGGGCCTTGAGCCAAACCAACTTGTGATAATGCTTCATTGATCTTACATACCACGGGGGATGATCGCAGGGTGAAAACAGCAATTTGTTTTCTAGAAACGCTCATTAAGAGTTCTGAATCAAGCGCAAGACGCTGCACGGTACCTGCCTGAGCGTCAGGGAGATAAAAAGCGCCCTCGCAGTGCAGACGGCGAGAGAAAACACGGGCCCGTCGGGCAAAGGCTCCAAGATAACTTGGAGATCGGGAGGTAGCTTTGAGGCAACTCGCAGAGAGCTGCCTGGAAGCTGGAAATGAAACCGCGTCTGGTTTATCTCTGTGGCGTGTGTCGGTGGTGAAGAAAAGCTCACCTGAGATTGGCCACCTCGTGGGTGAGGGCTGGGCCCGGAGATGTTGGGCTTGGACCAAGCCCACTGCTCGAGATCCAGCACCCAGACGTCATTGCTCCTGCAAGGATGAGACAACAAGTGGTGACGATACCGCTGGCACAAGCAGAGCCTCAGGGCATTTGAAATGTGGATTCAGGGCAGAGTTTTACGGCAGAATTATGTTTTTTGCAGGCTGGAGGCTCGAGGAGATTCACAATGAGATGAAAATGCGCTAAGGCAGCCTGCAGACCCCAAAACTCTGTGAGATTTTCTTCTGAAATGCTATGAACTACCCCGGAGCACCACAGTACGCTCCTCGCTTGCAAGAGGATTTGACAAACAGCTTCACCCCGAACTTACATTTGCCGCGATCCCAGCGAACCCCCGAAAACAATCATTTTGTCTTCGATGACGCAGGAGGAGTGTCCGGCCATGGGAGGGGGGCCGTGGGTGGTGACGATGCAGTTCCACCTGGGGGAAGAGGGAGGAAGAAAATCCACGTTGGAAATAAAAAAAGCACCGGATGAACGGCAAAAGGAAAAATCTCAGGAGACAGCAAAGTCCTCGAGAACACATTACAGAGGAAAACCTCAGGGAAAACCTCCAAAGAGCCAAATAATAGTGAAACTAATTAGAAATACTAATGTGCTAAACATTTCTAAAGCATGACAAAGTCACAAGGCCAAGTTGGAAATACTGCCCCTTCCAATTAAGTTCGCCCTGAATTATTTCCAATGCGGTTTAATTACAGCGTTTGGATGACACTGCCTAAAAGTGCATGGGATAATGGACACTTTTGATGATGAAGTTCTCAATGAAAGAGGAGCAGGAACCGTCGCCGCTTTGATAAAGTATTTGCTCCTTTCTCACGCAAGCAGGAGTGAGAAAGTCTGGTCAAAAACCAGCCCAACGGTGTTTAAAGGGAAAAGGAAAATTCCTGTCACCTCCACGGTCTCTGCTGGATGTTTTATTATGAACCCAGCAGCTGGAAAGGCAGAGAGTTTACAAAGATGGTGCTTTATTGCACCTCCGGTGGGGGGTCAGAGGAGCTTTGAGTTTGGACCATTGCTATAAGCCAGAACTCCAGGAGTAAAGGTTTTCTCTCTTCTTTTCCTCACCGCCTCACAGCCAAATCGATTAAACGTTTAAAACGTTCACATCCTGACTTCCCACGTGGTGACAGGAACACTCGGGGAGTCTGGCAATATTTTAGGTACAAGGTGAGAGCTGTAGGGAAGCAACCACCACCCAAGAAGCGCCAGAGAGCAGCATGTCCACGTCCCCGGTGTGGTTTTGTGCCTTTTTTTCCCCTTTTTAAAATGGTTGTTTCATTAAGAGCATCGCAGACACCCCAGGATCAGACACACCGAGGAACACGAGGATCCCTATGCGCCAGTCCCCGGCACGCTCGGAGAAACACCCCCCGGCAATTCCTCCAGCTGCGTCACAGCCGCGTTTTTTCCAGGATCAAAGCCTGAACTTCGAATCCAGATGTGCCCTTACCAGTTTTTGGAGGGTGAGTACGTGTGGATTTCATCGAAGAACCTCTCTGGCTGGTGCAGGGGGTAAGGGCTCGGCCGCGTCCACCCACCAAAAAGCACCAGCAAGTCCTTGTAGACCACCAGCGTGGCCCCCGCCTTGGGCGAGGGGTACGAACCTGGGCAGGGAGAGAGAAGGGGAAGGTTAGGAAATCAAACATGGGTTTTATTGAAGTGCGACAACATGGACAGTTCACCTTTAAAAAAAAAAACTAGCAGAAAAGAAGGCAAAATTAGAGTTGGGAGCCTGGGAAGAAAAACTACTGCCAATTTGTGTCACGGTAATTAGTAGGAGCCTGAAAGCACGTCTCGCGGATGGCAAAACATCTGTCACTCACTGGCAGGAAATTGCTAGCTTTCTAACATATCCCTCGAAATTATTGCTTTAGCGCTGAATAAAAGCAATAATTACCTCCACGTACCCAGTAACTTCTCCCCAAGGAAGGAGGGAGAGCGAATTCCAGTTCCAGCGCATCCGGTGTCGCTCGTGGCCGATCGCTGGGGCGCTCACCAGCGGCAGCGCGCACCAAACACCCCCCTCTTTGTTTTTTTGCAAAGCGACGTGATTAAACCCGAAACGCTTTGCTCTGTGAATTAACACAGCAGTGTGAACCCTGCAGTCTGCAGAACAAAGCGCTGCTCTAAAAGTCTCTCCAGGCAGGGCTGATGCCTCTGAGCATCCTCCTTTCCGTAGCTGTCACCCGCATCAGGTAGATTCGTAGAATCACAGAACCATTTTGGTTGGAAAAGCCCCTCAAGACCATCGAGTCCAACCGTTCCCCACCCCTGGCACTGCCCCATGTCCTGAGAACCTCATCTCCGTCTGTCCAACCCCTCCAGGGATGGTGACTCCAGCACTGCCCTGGGCNGCTCCGTTTCCTTCTCTCAACTCGCTCCAGCACATCAAGGCCTTTCTTGGTGTGAGGGGCCCAAAACTGCCCTCAGGATTTGAGGTTCGGCCTCCCCAGCACCCAGCACAGGGATTCCTCCACCTCTGCGGTTGTACTTTTAAAATAATCATCAATACATCACCCAAAAGATACAGATACGCCCGGTCGGTTGCGGGAAGCGGGGGCAGCTCCAGGGCAAGGTCACGCACGCGGCCACAAAATCACGGTCACCTTCTCCAAAAAGGCCGAGACACCAAACTGACCGACCTCCCCAGCGCCCTAATAGAACTTTGAGAAACATTTTTAGCAGGTAATGACAAGCAGAATGGAGACTATTTTTAAAAGAAACCAGAGCGGCTATTTTAAGATATTGCAGCTGAGAAAAGCAATTCAATTGCGATGGGTTCCAGCTGGTGGGTGGGAAGAGCTCGGCCAAAAAGCCACTCCTGGCCAGACGCAGAAGAGATGGGCACAGGGTCCCTGAGCCCTTTTGCAGGGACAAAACACAATTTTTCTGCTGCTCTCAGGTTCACGGCTATAGGGGAAAAAGGGAATAAAGCTGTGGAGGAAACAATTTTAGTGCCAGGGCACATACATAGTGTGGTCGGAGCGACACCTGAGACGGGAGTGCCAAAAGAGGGTCACATTTGATTCCTCTTTGTTCCCAAATTCCAGTTTTCCTGGCTCATTTCGTGGCTGTGTGTAATTCAGTAATCCACATTAGCAGGTTGCCAGCCTAAATATTTCCCCAGCAGAGCATCAAGTTGCTCTCCCAAGCTTGGCATCGCAAACTAGGCTGCTAGAAACATTTCTACGCGCTCTGTGGAGAATCGGCTGGTTGGGCTTCTCCATCGAGGATGCCACAGGGTGAAAGGTGCTGGGCTTAAATTGGGTTATTTTTAAACAAAAAGGGCTAGGATGGAGAAGCAGATTGGCACTTCGCTTAGAAAGGTCTGGGATGGTGCAAAGCCACCCACCCTCCTAGTGCTGTAACCTGAAGGTCAACCCCAGCCTCAGCCAGCGAGACGGTTCCAAAATGAGTCAACAAGCTGCAAACAGCCCAGGGCAGAGGCTAGTCCTGGTTTTTCAGGAAGCTTTGCCTGCTACTGGATGTTGTACCGGTGTAAATGAGCGGAGTTGCATTCTGCAATACAGGAAAAATCTGAATTTTACAGGTCAAAGGAAGAGCTGACCTCTCAAAGCCTCTTGCAAGCAGATAGTTGGGTTACCATAGAATAGTTTGGGTGGGAAGGGAATTTCAGAGCTCATCCAGCCCATGACAGGGACATCTTCAGCAGCTCAGGTTGCTCAGAGCCCCGTCCAGCCTGGCCTGGGATGTCTCCAGGGATGGTTCATCCACCACCTCTCTGGGAACCTGGGCCAGGCTCTCACCACCGTCAGGACCAACAATTTCTTCCTCGTGTTATCTACAGATGCTCTCGTACCAGAGAGATCTTCAGCGATTTTGTGTTGGAGCAGAAATCCGCCAGCAAAGAGCTGCTGAAACCTGGAGAATTCACACCATTTCTCTGCTGCCACCGTCCCCAGGGAGGGCAGGAGGGACGAGACGGCAACTTGGTGACTTCAGGTCTCAAGTATGAGGAATGCAGGGACCAAGGTACGGCAGCAGGGACATCAAAGGGACACGGCTTAATTATATGGGGCCTCGTAACAACCTACTCAAAGTCCGAGCTCTCTGGAGGAGGCGCCGAGCGGCCTTTCAAAGGTTTGCAGGAACATACTTGATGTGGGAGGGCTCCTTCCTCGCCGGCATTAAATGAAACGGCTTCTGTTCCTCACCAGGGACTGAAGTGCCTGCAGAAGAACATCGTTAGCTAATTGCGCCGGTTTCAGCTGCTCCCTGGGTTGGAGCACACAGGACTCCTCCTGAAAAGGCTTCCAAGCTCCACACCCCGATAACACCATCCAGCCCAATATCAGATTATCTTTCCTTGGGGATAAAAATCCAAGCATGCAGACGATGCAGCACAATTAACTACTCCTAAACATAGAAGGCAACATTCTATTTCCAGCTGACGCTGTTTATTCGGTCGGGATGAGGAGCTAAAAGCCGGTCTGAGCTATTTTTTTTTTCCAGTTGATGGATTTTCCTGGCTTGCAAAGCAGATACGTATTTTTCAAAACAAACAAACAAAGATCTCTGGCTTCCACGGATGTTTGGAAGAGAAATGCCGACCTCTGATTGCTTCTGACATGAGCTCTGGCCACTATCTATTTAAGATCTGTCCTTATAAGCATTTTTTAAAGCCCATTTATTCAGCTCTCTAATGCAACCGGAGCAGCGCACGCAGGGCTCAGCGGCCACAAAAGAAAAACCCGGCTGCGAGGGCACGTGTAACACGAATTTCCAGATCAGCCTTTTACCTACAGCAGGCGCAGCCCCGAGCGACTCCGAGAACAAAATACCAAGTGGAGCTTAAAATAAAAAGAGGAAAGGGAAGAAAAATAAAAATCAGCCGGTGTCCGATTTGATGGGGTTACCCAGATGAAAGGATGGGTTCAAATTGATGGTGTTTGGGGAAATATTGTAAAAGATGAGCTGGAGCGGAGCCAGAGTTTGTACCAGCTTGGAGGGAAGGTTGAGATATGGAAAGAGTTTTGGGGTTGTGCAAAAGGGATAAATTTGGGGGAATTTTATTATGGTAGACTAAGCTTTCTGGAGATAAATGAAACAATAATGGCCCAGGGATGTTATTGCCAGATCTGATGGGGTTTTTTTTAAAGCCACATTAGCTCCAGCAAGAGATGATGCTACAACTTGGGCGAGCCGATCCCTGTCACCGCCAGCCGATTCACGCGAAATTCCAGGATAAACAGCCACTTTTCCAATTTCCAAGTGAAGAAATGAAGGTGAGCTCATCCAGCAGGCAGTGGATTTCCATGTGCGAAGGAAGATGCAAAAACCACCCGCAATCCGCACAGCAAAGGGGTAGGAAACCACCCTGGGGAAGGGTTTGGGGTGAAGAGCCACTACCTGGAGCAGGACAAAAAGGGACAAGGTGATGGGGGCTCAAACCACACTGGAAAAACAGCAGCTGCCCGCCAAACCCTGCAAACAAATTACATTTGTTCAACAAATTACGGCCCAGCGCAAGGATGTGCTTAATTTGGCGGGTGCGTTATCAGCGGAGAGTATTGTAATTCCAAAGAAAAAGCCAGAGGGAGATGCTGAACCTGCATCATTAGGTACAAAAGCAACATTTGCTGGGGTTTCCCTAGATGGTTTGGATGTCGCAAAGTCACAGTGTTTCAATACAAACCGGCTGCAGAAAACCAAAAAGTTTTGCGTGATCTCACCCCGAGGAGCTTGTGTTGCTTCAGGAGAGTCAAAAAGGGGTAAAAAGCAAATTATTTTTTAAGAAGGGGGAAAAAAATGGAGCCAGCTGCCTGATGTCACAGCAGAAATGGGGCTAAAAGAAAGGCTTGGACTTACTGCGCTCTGCCTCCGACTCACAAAGCCCCGTCTCAGACCTGTCCTTGCGGGAGGAGCCGGCCGTCCCGTTGCCGTTTTAAACCGGGTACATCTCTGCGGGACGCGGAATGTGGGTAAAACCTGCTGTTCAGCATCCCATGGACCCGCAGCAGCCGCTCTGACGCTCAGTCTGGATTTGTTAGTCTGGGTTTTAGGCCGGCAGAGACTTAAAAGATGCCAAATCACGGGTCCTAATCTGGAAACCTCGCTCAGCCCAGCCGAGGGTCGACCCCGACCACATGACGCAAAGTCCATCCCAAACTCGCACGACAGCGTGAAATCCCCAAATCTTTCCCCTTCAACGGGAAAGGAAACCAGAGAAGGGAAAAAAGAGTAATAAATCCCTCTGCTTCCCAGGCCAGCCGGGATTTTTCCACAGCAGTTTGTGCATTTGGCCGAAAGCTTTTCCACCGGCGAGTGTCACAAGGAGAAGGTGACAAAGCCAAGAGCAGCGGTCCAGGGCTGGGATACGGTGTGACTGGTGGAGAAGGAGCATCCCAGCAACCCCAGCATCGGGTTTGGGAGATGCCAAAGGAGAATCCCTGTGAAAAAATCAGAAATCTTCACCACACGTTGCACACCAGCTTTTTCCACAGGTCAAACCCCAACATTTAGGACTCTCTGGTCAACTGCCCCTGACATTCACCTGGTTTTATCCCCGAGATGTTCAAATCAGGGCATTGGCACCGCAAATATGTTTAAGCTTGGCTTTGACTAGGCCTGCCTAAACCTTAAAGCTTTTAAGAACCAGGAAAGTATCTTCTTTCCTTACCAAAGCCACATGCAATTTAGTGTTCTCTCAAACTTGGCTTCAAAAATAAATTACAAACAAAAAAATTCCTCACTTGGAAGTAAACAGGAATTCAGCTTCGCAAGAGCCTAAAGAAAAATTGAACAAGATTTGATTTGTCTCCCCAACAAAACTTTTGCGGGCACGTGCAGCTGCCGCCTGCAAAATACCTCTCGGGTAATGGGGGGAAGAATATCTGGGCACCATTGTAGGTTTTGTTGCAAGTTATGGGGGACACGTAACCAAACCACAGTGGCTTAACTGATATTCACACACAGAAAAAGTTGAATTTCCACCCTACAATGACAGAGGCTCGTGGTACAAGCCCAGTCAAACCTACGGCATGGAACCAAAGGGCTGGTTTCTTGCAATCTTTACAAACGGAGACAGAAATCCCCACTGGGGAGGATAAATCACCCTCGAGCTTTTGCAATGCCATAGTCATGTTTATTTTTTCACCCGGGAAATTCTTACACACTGTGACTCCGAGGCTGATAAAGCTGCTGAAAAGGAGAGGCAGTGCCCTCTGAACCCCGTGCAACAGGATTACTGAGTCACTCGGCGCTAATGCTCGGCAAAAATGTCCTTACGCAGCACGTTGAGCAAACAAGGGATGAGATAAGGGTGGCAGAACGCCCCGGGGCTTTGCCCCTTCCTCAATCACTGCAATTCCTGCACCTCGAGGTTTAATTCGGGTCCATCCTGAGCGTTTCTCACCCGCAGCATCGCTCCGAGGTGCTGAGTCCTCCTTTACAGTGAGGTCACCCCGGGTTCCCTCTTCGCAATCACCTCACCCGCTTTTGGGAAATGCAAATTTGGCCTTGGCGGTAAAAGGTGCCGCTGTTGCAAAAGCTGCTTTTCCCTCGAGGCGGGCGGAATCCGAACGCCAGCCAGCGATCCACCTCTCTCTGCTTTAATACTTGCTTCTTTGCCTCCTCTTGAGCGATACCGTACCCTGCAGACTTTCAATGATTTGAGTAACAGTCTGTCATCCTACACAAAACAGCTCCGGCGCTAATTAAAGAGCTCAAGGCTCGGTTGATCGGCTCCTGTGACTCTTGGCTTCCCCTCCAGGAGGCAAACGGAGGGATGGAAATTGCCGGATCGGGCTACACAACGAAGTAGTAACCGGTTAATTATAGGGAAGGGAGGGAGGAGCGTGTGGGTTAGCGGAGGAGCGTGCTTGGCTCTGCTGAGCTCCGCGATTTTCGCTCCAGCCACGCTCCCCTTTCGTTCGCCGCAGAACGAGGCTTTTCGGACACGGGAGAAGCCTCAAATTAGGGGTGTTTTCAGGAAACGGCCGCTGTGTAATTTGGTGAGGTTACAGCTACCATGGGGCTAAAAAACAAAACAAAAACAAAACAAAAACCCAACAAACCTCAACCATCCTCTAAAGAGCAACTGGCCAGAAAAGTCAACTTGAATAAATGCAAAAAGCTCAAAATTTGCTGCGAAGAAAATTCAGCTGCTCAGTGGAAATCCCAGCGCAACACACAAAGGGATATTCCGTCCGGCTCTTTACATCCTCCTTCCCTCTTATTTCACTTTCCAAGCCACCCATTCCTGCACTGCGCTTTTCTCCCTCGTTCCACTTTAATGCCAAGCTGGCTGGATATTTCACGTCCGGAACAAATATTCACCTTTTTGGACTGCGGACAAGCATGAGCTGGTGCTTTGTCATTCCACATGCCAACCAGAATTAAGGAGATTTCACAGCAGATGCTTTTGTGAAAGATGTATTAACAAAATCAGGCTGGGAGCATTTAAGAAGTCTTTGGAAGCACATTGCACCGGCCAGGAGATATACCGTAAAGTGAATATTGCGTATTAAATCTGGGGTATTACATATGTAATCTTGGTGGACAGGGTCCTTAGGCAAAGGCACAACAGCAGCATCAGCTTAAAGGAGGAAAATGATCCTCCGGGACGCCTCACAAGGAGCTTTTGCCGATAGATGTCAGCACCGTCTGCCCAAAGCCTCAGAGCAGGATTTTTCCAAAAGCTCCTCAAAGCTCCTTCCCGGCTGACGAGGCTCATTTAGCCACGGGATAAGCGGGGTTTTATTTCACTGACCCCAAAAGGGAGCGTCTCCCGAAGGCGAACGTACCTGCCGAGGAGGGAAAGCTTGGCGAGAGACCCAAATATTTCGATAATAAGATGCCCGGGGGAGGCTGTGGTCGGACAAAGCTCCATCGCACCTCGGTACCTCCCGCTCGGGATGACGGCACCAGCCTCGGGCAGGAGCCGGATCAGGTTATCAGCTTCCAAGGCATTAATTATCTCGGAGACAACACCAATATAAACACCAGCGTGTGGGGCTGGGGTGCCCGCTTTGTGGTTTTTTTTAAGCCTTCTTTCCTCAAAAGGAAATAAAAGAAGGAGGTTTCGCAGCCTCCCGACAGTTTGCAAATATCTTGGCTGGAGTCAGCCGAACTGGGACAAGCACAAAGCCCCAAGAAACTGAATTCTCCGCAAGGCTGTGAAATCAAGCGTCAGGAAAAGTTATACCCCTGAAAGGAAAAAAAAATCTATATAGAATAATAAAAAGCTCTTGCAAAATCAAGCCTGAAGTACCAGTTTGAAAGATTACAGGCCTGCACTTTGACACTATGAAAAACTAAAGTATTTGCTGGCTTTCTGAGGCAGAGGAAAGAGTACTAAAGGAGAGAGATTCCTACTCATCATTTCAACAGCAGGTGCTCAAAGTTTCACCCAAATCTCAGGCACACGAGACATTAAATTTCCCAAACTCACTGGGAGCTACCGGATGCTCAGCACCATCAAGGAGACACAACTACTTCTTGGTCTATAGAAGGACTCCCAACCCCAGGAACCTATTTTTGCAGATCATGCACTTCTCGTTTACCAAAAGGGCTGCAAATAGTTTTCCCCAATTTTGGTAGAGTGTGCTTGGCAGCAAGATTTTCAGATGGCCTGGAGGTCATTTTTTAAAATGAACATGTACTGATGCCGAAAAGCGACGTGCAGCCGCCCCAGCCCTGCTCCAGGGTACCTTTGTGTGTCGCAAACGGGGACCGCGGAGGAAAAATAATTCTCCGCATCCATCCCGGAGGCTGATAAAGGCGATAGTGGGAAAAATTCCTTGTTAATCTCTGGAGGGATCTGTGCTTCTCTCTGGGAATCTAAGTCCGACAAGGTTAAAGCAACAAGCTATTTTTCATGCTTTTCTGCTTAATTCACGCTGGTAAGTGTCTTAAGAAGGGCTGCTCCATGCAGAGAGACAGCAGAATGCATCTAGAGAGACAAATGCCATACGAGGGGATTTAAAATAGAATCAGAGAATCATTTTGGTTGGAAAAGCCCCTCAAGACCATCGAGTCCAACCGTTCCCCACCCCTGGCACTGCCCCATGTCTAAGAACCTCATCTCCGTCTGTCCAACCCCTCCAGGGATGGTGACTCCAGCACTGCCCTGGGCAGCCTGTTCCAATGCCCCACAGCCCTTTGGGGAAGAAATTGTTCCCAGATCCAACCTCAACCTCCTTTCCCAGCTCCGTTCCCTTCTCTCCACTCACTCCAGCACCTCAAGGCCTTTCTTGGTGTGAGTGGCCCAAAACCGCCCCCAGGATTCGAGGTTTGGCCTCCCCAGCGCGCAGCACAGGGACGGTCACTTCTCAAGTGACAGATCCTCGCAAAAAGGTCGCACACCCAATTTGGGTGTGTTTTCTACCTCTGCATCCCTGGCGTAATTCACTCAGCCGGGTGTCCATCCCGAGGGGTAGGAGCTGCCCCCCGCACAACGGGCGATGTTGGATGAGGGCGATTCAGAAGGCGACGGATCCGGGTGATGAAAAACTTTCAGAGGTTAAACACAAACAGCAAGAGAGGCCACGAGAGCAGAGGACAAACCAAAGGGGTGGTAAATGTGTGGTGTTAAGCTAAACCCACCCAGATTGGGCATCTCACCACGGCCGCAGAGCGATCCTATAGCACGCAGACAACGATGGATTAATTAACCTCCTGGAACCCAGCCCTGGAACAAAGCAGCGCTCTCCTAATGAGATGTCAGAGCTGTCAGGGCAAAAAAAACAGAAAAAACCAAAACCCTCACCTGATGGATTTTAATTTCTTGCCCTTGAAATATTTAACAATGCAAATTTCATTAGAGACGTTTTTCAAAACCACCCAAGTGAAGAAAGGAACAAATTAGCATCCTGTCTGCCTCGGACAGACAAACTGAGGGACCGAGAGGCACCAAGAATCACCCGAGCTGCACTGAGCCGCAGCAAAGAGCCTGAAAAACAAGCTCTGGGGTTGCTCTCTGGAAGGGCTGTAATGAAGTTTAAACTCTATATTCAGGGATATCGCCTCCTTTGGAAAGCAGGGTGTAACTTGCTGGTTCCAAACCCTGCAAACCCAGCCGCCCTGCAACGTTGCATTTTGCAAAAGGAATGATTTAAGGTGTTGCAGATGCAGCTTTCAGCCGGGAGCAGCAGACTGCTGCCCTGCGTACCTGCGACAGGACGACCTCTGCGCACTTTGCAGCATTTCTATCTGTACCACCAGCTAGATTTCCCCTATTTACCAGGATTCTTCTTCAAAAGATGCACTTTCGCCTTTTATTTCCACGCTGCAGCTTGACATTTTAAATAGGCTTCATCCCTCGGTGCTTCTCGTCCCTCCCAACACTGGGCTGGAGGATACAGCTGTCAAAGGCTACTATCACTTTACTCCTGGTTACTCACCTCCTTGTAAACCTGCGAGCCCAAATTGGGGAAAAAACTCAATATATTTACTAAATGAACAGAGCTGTGTGCTAAGCAAGCTCCAGGCAGGCAGCAGACTCACCAGAATTAAGGCAGAGTTTCCATTGGGGTCAAGCCGCTCTGAGCTCGAGGGCTCCAAGAACATTTCGATCACAGTGGGAAAGTCAGGGATTTTTTATGATAAGACAGAAAGTTTTCGCTCTGCAAATGCAGAAATAGCCCCTACTGCTGCTAAACTCAAAGGGCAAGAAAGGAGAAAAACCAAACCAGGTCAGGAAAAGAGCCGGAGCAAACTTTTCCTCTTTGTTCGATCCCACGGCAGTAGAAAGTCACCGCACATATTGCGAGGGATTTCCACCCGTTTCATCAACCTGTTCTACTCTGAAATACCAGACACCCGCAGCCAGTAGCCGGAGCCATAATTAGAGATGTGATTCTGTGCCAGATAACAGCTTTTCACTCATCTGGATTCCCAGGAGCAGCTACGACCTGGCTTCAGCGCGCTCAAGGTGATCCTGAATTTTTAATACAAAATTAGGCGGTACCTTCAATTAAAAAGGGTCGTTCAACACGGCATTGAGTGCAGACACACACGGGTACATGAAGAGCTTCCCCTCTCAAGAGCTGTAAGTGGAAGTGAGACGGGCTAAATTTTGCAAGTTGATTTTCAAAACCTGCTTCTCCTGGTTTCATTCCTTGCATATCTGGGAACAGGTTTGGTTTTGCTAAGAAACGTCTCGCAAATGGAGTCTTGTGGACAGGCAGCAGTTCACAGACAGAAATGCTGCTCTCCAGAGCACACTGGCAAGGTCAGGGCAGGATTTTTGGGATTTTTTTTAATCCCCAAAGCAAGGATGTGCCTTGGATCACTCACTACGTTACCGTGAAGCAAGTCCCTCTGCAATGGGAACAGGAGAACTGCGATACGGGGTCAGAGCGGAGGATTTCGGGAACGAGACTCGGGTGGTTACTGCTATTCAGGAAAAAGATGCAAAACACAACCAAGGACTGAACAATCTGCACGATATCAGGGTTTTAAATCCAAATATGAGATGGTTTCCACTACTCTAACTGGTTTTACTCTTTAGAAACCCACCCACCGTTTGGATTGCCACTATGAAGGCGTCACACAGATTTGCGGACGTGGAGGGCTGGACGTCGGTCGCACAACAACGTCCCTTCTTCGCAAAGTCCAGTCCTTCATCTTTTGGACTGGATGCTCTCCAGAGATCCTTCCAACCCCAACCATCCCGCGATTCGCTGCGGCTCCCGTCTCCCCTCAGCTCCACAAAGCTCCCGTCACCCGGGAGGCCCCGCGCGAAGCAGCTCACCCTGGATCAGGACAAACCTCACCACATGTTTTGCAAACTCGCCGCTGTTTTCTAGAAGGAGATGATGAAAAAGATGATGAAAAAGAAACAGGGCTCGTTTTTTTTTTTTTTTTGCTTTTCTTTTTTGCTCGGGGCAAGGTTTTTGCACAGCTTCGTCAAGGGCAAACCGCTCCGCTTGCGCTCAACCACTAACGGGTGGGTTTTTGGCTTTCTCGGCCCAAAGAGCCTCCCACCGCACGGGGACCACATCTGATACAACCACCCGGGGCAGGTGACAGCAGAGCCTCTCCTGCCTCCTTCGGGCTGTTCATTTTGTTGACACAACACCATCAAAGGCACCTTCCCCTCAGCTCCCGCGGGGAAACCCCATCCTCAAACTCCAGCAGCTCCCACTCAAAGCACGGAGGGGACAGAGCCAAGAAGAACCGACCGGGGGAGACGCTTTATTTTTCTGTACATTACTGCGTCTCCTTAAGCCTACCCAGGAGGTTTGAAGCACAAACTTCAAGCTGATGGTCTCCACTCATTTTCAGGCTGAAGCAGTAAGGCACAGGGAGGATCAGCTGTGCTGATGTGGCAACGTCGCGATGCTGTGAACACAAAGAAGAGCAGAGCATCTAACCAACGAATTTTGCCTCCGAGTCTGTTTTTATCCTGAAAAAGGGATGAGAAGCTTTCCCATCTCCCCAGCAAAAGAAAATGCAGCATGAAGAAAGCACTAGGAAACAAACCCTGGGGAGGTTTAGCCCCCCGGCGGAAGGGTGGACGCGGGGCCGGCCACACGGTGAGCAAACAGAAAATGGAACCACAGCTCCCCCGATATCAGAGCGGGATATCGCAGCCTGGCAGTGATAAAACACGCGGTGTCAAGGGGGGGAACTGGGTTTTTTCCAGCTCTCGTCTTCCCACGTAGCCGTAGGGAAGATGGTAGGGAAAGGGGGATTGTGCTTGGCCAAGGATGATAAAGCAGGAACAACAAGGAGGATGCATAGAGTCCATAGGATTTCAGCTATCGTTCATCTCCCTGCAAAGACCAGGTCTTTGTATCATCATTCCCAAGTAAAAGACACTATAAAAAACCCCAAACCTTCCACCTCTGTCCCGCAAGCCCCTGAGAACACAGGCAAAACTACCATAGTTTTTCTCTCAGATTTAAAAAAGGTATTTCCTACTTCAGTGTAGTGTCCTGGCAGACAGAGGCCAAGTACAGGGCTCCTGAGGAATATAACAACCACAGGAAGGGAGAAAATCTGCAGAAATACAGTCTGGAATAGCACAGGCAGGCCAGAAGGAGAACGGCCAGGGGATACACTCAATTCTGCCTATAAATTATTCACTGCAGCCTGAGGATGTCACAAACGGGAGAGATGGACGACGGCAAAGGGTTTGGGTCAGTGCTGACGGCCGAGGCAGCGTCTCCCAGGACATGCCCGCTGTTTTTATCACGCAGAGATGGATCTCAGCAAGAATGTCTCATAGGCCTGAACAGAAAGAGGACAAAAGTTCCCCCCGAAAAAGCCAAAATCCTGAGTTAGCCACCTTCGGGCGTCAGCAAAACCCTCACCGGGTGCACTCCTGCGTTACCCGTTGTGTTAAGTCCTGGGATTTCCCGTTTCAAACGGGTTTGGGTTTCTTTCCCGGGCTGTTTCGGCTGTAGGAGAGCTCGTTTCTGGGGAGCAGCGGAGGGCGATCGCCCCCGAAGTCATCACTGCAAGAGCGGCGTGCCGCAGCTTGAGTTTCTGAGGAGCTGGGACTAACCCTCGCCTCTAGCTGGGTAAACACACTGCAGCCTAAACCACCTCCCGGCCTCCATCCGCTTCTTCTCTCTGCAGATAAGCTCAAAGTGCCTGGATTAATTCTGCAAATAAAGGCAAAGAAAAGCATCCCCAACCCATGGAGAAAGGCACCTGCCTCCCAGGGACCACCTACCCTGGGATAACACTGCCGGCTGCCCACGTTAAGTCGTTATTACGCCATTAATTAGCGCTCCCCGTCCTGCTCCAGTGAGACTCAGCTGTGGGAGGGAAGGAGGTGGAAAAGTAGCTCCAAAGCGGCCAGAAAATCTTGAGGGAGAAAAAAGTTGAGAGACATTCCACGTTCCTAAAATAGAGATCCTGCTGCCTTCCACCCTCCTTTGTAGAGCATTAAGCCCCACCAGGAAAAAGAGCTACATAAAAGCTAGAGATTAATTCTCTTGTTCTGCTCCAGCCTAATAAGTAGAAAGTCAATGCCATTGTTTTAGATCTAAGGCAAAAAATACTTTGAAACCTCAAAAATTAGGGTTTTTTGAAGCAATTATCTCCCTCCTCCGTCTGCTAGACTAAAGAAACACGGGCCAATTATTTCTTTGAAGCATAAATATTTACTCCTAAATGAAGTGCAGCGGCTTGGGCTGGAGATGAATTCTCCCGCTCTGATGTCATCTAATGCCTCCAAGTAAGAAAACCCAAATGAAAACAGGTCTGAACAAACAACAACAACAACAAAGGGTGTTTTCTACTGGAAAAGCCCTTCGGAGAGGGGAAAGGGATGAAGCTGCTGCAGCTCACCTGAGCCAGGTCTAAGGCATTTCCCTCCCCAGCTCCCATTAGCTGAGATGCTCATGGTTAACGAGGGTGCAAGAGGAATGTGATCAATCTTCTCCGTGCAAGAACCGGGCTTGTGGAAAAGCCGCCGTCTTATTCTGGAGTAAAACCCACCCTATAGAACCCATAAGGGCAAGGGTGGGAACTCCTCCTCAACCTCTGCGAGCAATTAGCCTGCACACACATCAAGTGTTAATCAATCAACGCCAGCACTCCTGCCTTACTTACGTCTCCGAAACCTGAATTTCGAAGCTCTCTCTGCTTTTGCCCCCTCCAGTCACTATTCCTTCCCAGGCAGGAGGTGCCAACCCTCTGGTTAAGGACTAAAAAAAAGAATAAAACAGCAGTTATGTGTAAAAAAAAACCAGCGGCAGAGGCGCGGGGTGACTCATCTCCTCTAAGCCGGAGGAACAAGAGCGCTCTCTGTTCGGCGAGACCGCCCCAAGTTTCAGTTGCGATCCCATCTCCCTCCACGCGCTTCATGACAGCAACGCAGAAATATTTCCTCGGGGGATCTTCCCATGGGACTTAACTCTGACACATATTCCCACAGGACCCGTTCTTTTCGCAAAAGCGTTATTTGTTCGAAATCGGACTTGGCGAAATACCACGAGAGCGAGCGAGGCGCGGAGCCGGGTGCGGGCGGTCGGGCTGGGTAACGCGGTTTGCGAGTCGCGGCCCCACGTTTAATCCGACGCAAGAACTCGCTGGGCTGCAAGAAGAGATGTCAGAGCAAAGATCTGCATCACCTTGGGTGCTGTTTATACCAATCCCGGCCTCTTCTCCAACCCTGAGCAGAGGTAAAGTGCTACGGCAGGGAAGGAGGAAGAGCAAGATCCAGTTTCCACGTGCGTGTAGACCGCGGTTTGGTTTTTTCCTCCATTTTAAGCCCACGACTGCTTATTTCTCACCTGTAGGTATCATACACCGCGTGTGCAGGCGCAAAAATAAAAAACACTAAGGTTTGCACAGGCTGATATCCAACAAGCATTCACCAAGCACTAAGTTACGTGTGTTAACACTTCAAAGCGACATCTGAGCCATTCCCAGATAACACCAGTATGCAGAAACATCCGGATTTCGGAGGACTTCATGTAAGAAAAAAGCGTCAGACAAGAAAATCAGACTTAAAAAAACCCAACTGAGTAATTCACAATATTTAGAGCATGTGGAACAGGGTCAGAGGGAGCCCGGACCCAAGCAGACAAGTCAGCAAGGAGCGCTTGGTGGGCGCTGAGCTTTTCTACATCCCACTCTTCACGAAATGTTCAAAGCTTTTGCTGGAAAAGCTAATTTAATACTGACGCCCCTCCAGGAGCTTCCCTCAATGTTATTTTGGTCAAATTCAGAAGCATAAGGAAAACAAGCGTGCCGTGGGTGAGGTTCGGAGTCCGAAAACCAGTGTGGGAAACGATTTTGCGGCGTTTTCCTGCCCCGCTCGCAGCGCGCGGGCCGCAGGAATGTACCTGTTTTCCCACGCTCGCCGCTCGCACGGGCACGTCTGCTCCACTCCTCAAAATACCTCCAGTGGCAGCTACTAAAGTTATTAAAAACAATAAAAATCTCAGCACTGGGACAACGATTCTTATCAACACATGCTCTTGTAGGCGCAGGTGTCACTCATCCTCTATGGATGTTTTGTGACAAAAAAACCCAGCGGATATAACCTGAAATACGGTCAGATAATGATAAAACACGGGGGAAAATCCAGAATCAGACCAGCCAGCCCCCGGGATGAGGTAAATTTGGATAAAGCGCCGAGGGAATTGCTCATGTGTTGCCTCTCACCCGATGCCAGGGGCCGGATCCACTCCTTGCTGTTCAGGTCCAGTCTCCAGAGGTCGTTGAAGGCGGCGTTGCAGCTGCTCTGCGTGCAGCCGCCGAACACGTACATCGACTGGTTGGCGTCATAGTAACACGCACCTGGGAAAAAAAAAAGCACGCATGGATGAACCAATTCTCCGACCTTCACGTTTTTGGGTGGAAAATAAAGAGATTATTTTCTTTTCCCCCTGGGTTTCGGATGGGAGAAAAGCAAACAGGCGGCCCCGACTTCAATAAAACCACAGGCCAGCTTAGGAGTGTCCCTGAGCAGCGGAAAGCTCCAGCAAGAACCTTGTGAGATGATGATCCCCTCAAGCAGAGCTGCTCCTGAAAGCGCAAAGAAAGCTGCCTTAGGAGCTCGCAGTTAATTAGATTAGCTACAATTAACGCACTCAGCACGCTTACCTCCTTTAAGCTAGTTTATATGGTTTATAGATTGAGGAATTAGACTAAGAAACTGGCTTGTGTACCTAGACCTAGTCGCTTATTCTATTTTACTACTATATAATATTCTATCAAATACTATTCTATTTCTCTATTATATAATATTCTATTATTCTATTTTGACAGTATTTCAGCGTATTTCATCACAGAAAAGCACCACTGACGCACACGCATCCCATGTGAACGGTCCCTTTGCTCCATATGGGAAAGGATTAGGGATGGGGAACGAGGGAACACAATGCTTGACAACCCCTCAAAGATACCCAGGGAAATAAAGAGCTTTTGGGCCCAAACTTGGCAGCAAAAAAACCCCAAGCAAATGTCTGTATTTGGTAGTTGGTATCCTGTGGTACCCAGGCACCTCTGACAAGAAATCAATTAAATATGTGAGAGAGCAGAGAGGACTCGCTCAGCTCCTCCACCTTGAAGGATGAGCGAGACTCAAATGTGTCCAGAGAGTGAAACCCCTGCAGTTACAGAGAGGATTTCCCAATTTCTGCGTTTCCTTCCTCAAACGCAACCAGTCCTGTTGATTTTGCACGATGAGCCCTCGCCTTTCGCCTTCTTAGCGTCTCTTCCACCTCTTGCCTAACTCAGGAGAAGCGAGACGAGCGCCTGATGGTGATGCTGGAAGAGCAAGTTCACCCTTCAAACTCACGCCGGTTCCTCAATTTACAAGCGGGGATGGAGGAGAGAAGGCAACTTCAGCTCCTGAGCTGATGCGGGTGATGCGGCTGCAGGTTTTTCTGCATCCGCACCCTCCGTGCGACGGCGATGTGTTGGAAATTCAGTCCTCCCCTCGCCTGACGCTACCTGAAAAATCTCAATTCCTGGGTTCTCTGTAAAATTCTTCCCCCGGAGCTTTGGTAAGAAGCGAACAGCGTGGCTGGCGGGAAGGACAAGCTTGTTCCTGAAGCCTCCATCTGCACGTTGGGGTGTTGCTCTGTTTGTTATTGCATCTCCCAGGACATATTTAAGGGTCTCCCAAATCACCAAAGCCCACGTGGAATCCCTTAGCACCAGCACTCATCTGCTTGAATCCTGCTCCGAACCACGACACCTCTCTGTAAAGCCCAGCTTCACACCCCAATGCTCTCAAAAATAGCCATAAAAATCTAATATCGACCCTCCCAACCTCAGCAAGGCCTCTCCAGCAACTCCTCAACCGTTTATTATCAAGTTTAGAGGGGGGAAAAAACACGGTAAATCATTCCCGAGTACACATACGCCAGCACGCAGTGGAAAGCTGCAATGTTTTACGCTCTGGGAACACCGAGGGTATCAGCCGGGGCTCGGAGGGAGCAGAAGTCGTCACCCCCGCGTTGACAAGCCATATATTGCCCCGAAGGAAAAGCAAGAGGAAAAGTCAAAGTTCAGGCAGCCAAGCCCACGGCGTGGGGCGGCATCTGGTCCTGGGTGTGAGACAGAGGTGAGAAGCTCTTGGGATTCTGCAGCAGCTTCTCCAGGTTGAGGACCACACTTTGTCATCAATAACCAGCACAAGGGAAGCGGCTTTGGTAAAAAGCCCCGATATTTAGTCTGTGCAGAAGCAAAAGCGGAGGGAGAAGCACGGCGGGGTGTAAGTTGCACCATTCCTTCCCTCTCTCTCCATCACATGCTGCGCTTGGCTGTTCACCGGTTAAAAAAAATAAGAATAGACTCAGATGAGCTGACCCGATGAGATGTGGGACTGCCCTGGAGCTTGTACTGATGTCAAGGCTTTTTTCTTTTTGAAAGAGCAGCAAGAAGGAAAAAAAAACCCAACAAAACTAAAAAAGACGCGCCTGGGGTGAAGGGACGATAACCTGCTTTTCGTAGCAAGAGGAAACGATTCAGAGCAAGAGAAGCTGCCGCTTCCAGCTTCGCTCTGCACCAGTACACGCACATCCCTGGTTTCCAGTGACCCTGCCCCGCAGCTGTAATTTTACAGGCTGCAGGAACGTATTTCCAGCATGAAAGAGCTTTTTAGACGCAGCCCACCCCTACGTACACCAGCGATATCCATCTCGCCGCTCTGAATGAATCGCAACCGGCACATTCGAGTGCCGCAGACAATACCCTGGGCTCAGCGGGGGACGCGGTGACGCCCGGTGGCCTTTGCCGAGGGTCCCCCTGTCTGACCTGGGGCTTGTCATGCAGATCGGCTATTGAAAAGGCAGCAGCCCCCCTGCCCTTGGCTTTTCGGGACAAGTCCAGGACATTTTGCTGACCACACAGCAGGAAAAGGGAGCTGGGGACATGGGATGCGAGACCACCCAGCTCTGCCCCCATATGCAGCCACACGACGTCCTTATGTGCAACTGAACCCCACACCTTGCAAAATTAATTTAATATATACCTACATGGCACCTCTGGAGTGCTGTCTGGGGTGGAGGATTTCTAAAGAGTGGTGTAGGGGATTTACCTGGGATGGCATCAAGGAAGAAATAATGATTAAGAGAATTTTTATAGCTTTACCTACTCCTTAAGATTCAAGTCTATGCCATTTTTATGCATTAAGACCCCCCGTAGGCTGCAATGTCACCTACACCCAGGAAGGCACCAGCCAGCGCTTTGCACCCTAAATGCAGAATTATAGAATCATTTTGGTTGGAAAAGACCCTCAAGACCATCGAGTCCAACCGTTCCCCACCCCTGGCACTGCCCCATGTCCTGAGAACCTCATCTCCGTCTGTCCAACCCCTCCAGGGATGGTGACTCCAGCACTGCCCTGGGCAGCCTGTTCCAATGCCCCACAGCCCTTTGGGGAAGAAATTGTTCCTAAATCCAACCTCAACCTCCCCTGGTGCAACTTGAGGCCGTTTCCTCTGCTCCTGGCACTTGTTCCTGGGGAGCAGAGCCCGACCCCCCTGGCTCCAAGCTCCTTTCAGGCAGTTGTGCAATTAAAACCCGGTGCAAAGCAACGCTGCGGTTTTTTCTACTTTAACCTTTCTCGAAAGGTTTAGTTGCCTTCGACATCTAATCCCTACCTAAGCCGTGGCAGGTTTAGAGCCTCCTGCCTCCTCCCCACGCCAAACCCTTGGCAAGCGCTGCGTTCACACAACCGCACAGCTCATTTATTATTTTTGAGGGGAGGTGGCAGCATTCTTCTCCTCTATTTGGATTAAAAAAAAAAAACCCACGCCAGCCAGCCAGGCACCGTGACATCCCCATGGCATGTATTTTAATCCTAAACCCAAATAATTTCAACAGCGTTTTCCTGCTTCTTCGCAAACCATTTTAAGCTTTTGAAGCTGAGGAAGACAGATCAGCTTGGGTAAAAATTTAGGGGGAAAAAAGAAGTGCACAAGTGAAAATTCCAGTTTATACCAGCCTTGCGATGGTGTAGAATAAATCAGGGGAGGAGAGTGCGAGTCCTTGGTGCCTATAGCTCTTTTTTGGGTGGAAAACACTGCATGGATTTAAAACAAACAAAACAAACCAACCCCGAACTAAAGCCCCGATAAAATTCGGCTTCAGTATTGCAGAGACAGCGTATCTTTGTAACTGGAAATGACAAAAATAAATATTTCTGACGCTTGGAGACACCGATACCCGAGCGGAGCGCGGAGCCAGCTTGTCTGGAACGCGGCCCCGTTTCCCCTCCGTGCTGCATGACAAAGCACCAGAGACCGTCACGAAATCACCAAAAGAAAGATCCAGTGGGAAGGGAAAACCGACCGCAAACCACACGCCCTTCGCAATAATTAAGGGGCATTGACTTTTGAAACTGTGAGTACATCAAATAAAGTAACCCGTCCAAGTTCAAAGGTCGGAAAAAGGCGGGGGGAAAAAGTCAGTTTGGCTACTGAAATCCCTCGGGGGGTGGGTTTTGGGGTAACCTCTCCACACCCAACGCCTGGTATCGATGTCTACACCAACTACACCGCAAGTTGCGGCACGATCAAAATGCACCAGACCTCAGAAAGCCCAGCTCTCCGCATCTTCAGGGTAAAAAAACCCCTGCATTTATGTTCTAAAATACTGTTTTCCTGCATCTTGCAGCGCAGGGACTCAGCGCAGCCAAAAGGCAGCGATATCTTGAGTAAAGTTGGGTAATTTGAAGAGCCGGAGCTCTAATAAAAAAGCAGCCCGTCCTGTAAAACAAACAACATTCCAGCTTTTACCTCTCCCTCGCCTCTCAGGGTAAACCCACAAAATCGCTTTAATTACTCATCACGTTGGAGCCGCGTTCCCCAGACTGCACGGAAAAAATAATAATCGGTATTTAAACTTAGTCACTCTTCCATCAAAGGATCGATATTCCTGGCACAACGGTCGCATTCCTGCGCCTTCTGCCATCGCTTTCCGATGGCGGCCGGTTATTTAACCACATGAGTCATCGCCATGCTATGAGATTCGTAGCTTTGTACGTTAGGGCTTAAAAAAAGAATTAGATGATGACTGCAAACATTATACCTGCCATTCAGCTCTAAAACCCCCGCGTGGAGTTTTTCCTCCTGCAAACCCGTAGGTTTAGATCTAAAAAAAAAAATAAAAATATGGCATTTTTGATATTTTATGATGTTCTGCAGCTTCAGTGAAATCATTTAGAAAACCTACAGCTCATCCATAAAGTTCGTTATCAGTCGTACGATCAAAGACTTCGCCAAATGCTCCCTCCCCACGAGATAACAACTCCCATCAATTATTCCTTATCGAACTGTTTTCCCAATACTCCCTTCAGAACTGACAGGCGACGTAGTGACCTCCGATGATTTAAAATTCTCTCGCTTGTCCTTTTATGCTCCGTGTGAGCATTTCTGAGATATTTCTAATAAATCGCATACCATTTCTTTGATGCCGGCTCCCGTCATCTGTTGACTTCAAACGGCTCGTGCTTGGTAGATAACGTCTTCCCAGAAAACCTGGCAGATCACCCGCTTTTAACTAAATAAAAGGGTTTTGTGAGTCCTCCCTCCCTCCCTCCTGCTCTTACTTCACCCAGCTCACCACATCTTAGAATTTTAGGTCAGAGTTTTACAGATTCCATTTGAATTTTTGCTTTTGATGATTCGCAGCTTCGGTTTAACGCCGGAATCTACCCACAAACACGTAATACTTTGTTGTAGGGAAAGCAGATACCACAGATCTGGAAAACTGCTTAAAAAAAAAATCACTTTAAGTCAGCAAACAAGTTAATCCAGATTAGCTTTCTGTGCATAAAGTGCATTAATAACGCCTCTGTAGCAACCGAGGGCCGATCGGAGCCAAGACACTGTCAAATAGCAAGGTTAATACAGATTACACGCTCCGAGGGCAGCGGCTTTAGTAAAACAACAAATTTTAGATCGAGGAAGCCCCCGTTGGGCAGCAGAATAAATTAAAGAGCACACAGTGAGTCCCTGGTGCAATATTTGGGCCCTTTTCAGGTAATTTCTACCTAGCCGGTTGCAAAAAGGCTGCAAAAATTGCGGGGAAAAATCCATGCAAATCTGCAAGTCATTCACAAGCACTTTACTAACGCGTCTACTTAAAAACAAGCTGTGAACAGTGCTGCCTTTTTGATTTTTCAGGAGGATAAGGGAATCTTTGAAGAGCACAACGACTTCGCCAGAGCTTCCCGCAGCGTCTCCTGGACTTGTCTTGGCAGGAGGTTGCGCATTGGTTGCTTCATAAATTATTACTCGGGAACGATGCAAATTCGATGCCTGGTCGCTCTTGGGATCGCGCGGCTCGTCCCATGTTTATTTACCCTCAGAAACAAATGAAATTTGCTCTCTGGAAGAACCACCACTTCCCCGAGGGCTCAGACCCAGCGAAAAAGCCACAAGGACTGGATTTTTGTCATACTTGACCACGTCGCCTGGCAGAGCGGGCTGAGGCCGCTCGATGCTGTTGAAGCGCAAATAACAAGTTTTATTTAAGTGTCTTTCCCTTAACGGGATCATTTTTGCTGTTCTCTTCCAGAAACTTGGAAGCAGGGCAAAATTCCACCCATAGATTAAGCAGTATTGTCGACTGAATTGCTACTTCTATCAGCAAATACGCTTCCTTCAATGCTTCTCACGTGCAGCTCTGTGTTTTATTTTGAAGACACGCTCAGCCTCCTCGTAATTGTATTACTCCCAGACGAAGAAGATGATGTGCTGTGAAAGCAGCCAGCGTACGTCCCCGAGGATGCAAACTCATCGGCTTTGACGCTAATGACTCGAGTCTAGCGGCTAAGTGAGGTTTTAGCGAAGGGGACACAAAGCTCAGACTAGACGGGGAGCTGCGGAAAGGAGCCCGTGCGTAAGATTTGCAAAACCAGAATGCAAAAACCCTACCCAAGCTCTGATTAATTAACATTTCCAAGGAGCAAGGAGCCAACAACCACCACGAGCAGCTACCGAATCGCTATTTTTGTGCAAAGCGCTTGGGTTGGCAGAACCACGTTTAACACCGACCGGTCGAAACTGCCGCAGTGATGGGGACGCGCGATGCTGCTCGATCCCAAGGGATGCAGCGTAAACCCCTTGTTTGCAGGTTCCCAATGCTGCTCGATCCCAAGGGATGCAGCGTAAACCCCTTGTTTGCAGGTTCCCGTTGCAAATCGGAGCTGGAAAGGGGCGATCGGAGCTTTTCCCGGCAGCTACTTACTGTGCGAGAAGCGCTGCGTGATGGGGGTGCCGGGGTAGGGGTACGTGCGACTCTCCCACTGAATGTTTCCTTCTTGCACCGCTTTGATAAAGCCGTGATAACACTGATGGGCCACACCTAGGGGACAAAATAAAACAAAAAACCACCACGTCAGCAAAATTTGGGGCACATCGGGAACAAGCTGTGCGTGCACAGCAGCCTGAGAGCAATTATAAAGAAGCCCTGTATTTAGATTAGAAATATTCAGGTGGAAATTCAGAGGATTAAAGAGAATAAAGAAGGGGGACTGTGCAAATTGGCAACGTTCGCTGAACTGATTAGCTACATTTCCGATATCCGTCGGCTCTGGCTTGGTAAAGCAAAGCTTTAGTGAAAGATAAGCGCGAGTGATGTCTTTGCAAAGCTGCTTTTCAGCCTCCTCTGCTGTCCCCTCATTGCACCCCCAAAGGAGCCGCTGCCCTTCCCTTAATGGACCTTAGAGGGCAAATAACGAGCAATAATGAATTTTTAAGAGCTCAGTTATTGCACAGGAGCCTAAAATACACACAAGAGGGGACATCAGTGATCAAAGTCAGCATGTTTTAGGTGAAAATATTCCTCCTTAGCTGCGTGAGGGAGAGGATCTGGCCGACAACGGAGCGGGGCAGCCCCAGCGCTGCGATTAATTCTCTGTACAGACAACACGTGTCTGCGTTTGTGCCGAGAGGGGCCAGCGATGGCTCCCGGTGGTGAAAAAAAAGGGTCTGGTGAAGATTTACGACCGCAGATGCTCGGTGGCATCCGCTACGCTATGAGGATGCCACAACCCGCCAAGATTTTTTCCTGAGGATTTGCTTATTGAAAGCCCCGTGCTAGGAACACCCCCAGCAAGAAATCAAATCGCACTCTGGGATAGAAAGCAGGAAGTTTTTATTTTATTTTTTTTTTTTTAAATGAAGCCCGGGGTCCTCAAGCAGCTGGTCCCCGAGAAGCACGCAGGAAATGTAACCCGAACTATAGGATTTTGTAGCAGATGTATCCTGACAAACAGGAAAAATTAGCCAGAAGAAAACAAACCGAGCGCTTACCTCAAGTGACCTCTCTGCTTTGTGGCAAGTTGGCAATTACACTCCCTTTTTTTTTTTTTTGCTATAATTGCTGCAAAAATGGCACAGAGCACCACTCATTCCCCAAGACCTGAGACTCGGACAACGTGGGCTCCTCATCCCTTCCCTCCAGGGATGTTTCCCACAGTTTTTGGGGTGAATCACCAGGTGCTCGCTCGCTCCAGCTGCATCCTTTGCATCTCTTAAGGACACTCCAGGAACAAGCACGCGTGAGAAAGCGCAGCCGAGTGGTGACTCAAGGGCTGCGGACGCTTGAAAAACCCTTTAAAACAGGGGTGCGGGCTGGTGCTGACCCAAAATTATGCAAAAAAGTGAGTGATTTTGTGCAACGCTCACCGTGTTTGCTTTTACCTCCAGCCTGTTAAACGCCGGGCAAGGCAGAAAATGTCTGGAATCCGAGCGATGCTTTCACGTGTGCAAAGAAGTCTACAAATGAGACACCACCCCACGCGCCTGCCAAAGGCGTTTCTCATCCGACACCCGCTTGGCGTTTTCCAGAAGGAACAAGTTACCCCCTGCCTCCTTTCCTACAGATTTAACTGTGGTCTCCTCCCAGACTGCATGTTTTTTAATGAAGCTCATAATCAAAACGCGGCTCCCCAAGAGAAACCATCCAATGTATCAAAAAAAATACCAAAGCAGAGTTTTGCTTGTATCCTCATCCAAATTTTACCTATCTAGTTGTTGTATCATCTATATTTAGCATTAAAATATCCCCATGAGCCTTCAGAATTAACGTTGCACGGAGGCAAAGTATCTGTATCTCAGGGCTACTATTTCAGGAAGTCTGAATATGTAGATCTCTATTAATGTAGATTTTATATACCACTTATCTCCAGCAGAGCTGTAAGAACCAGGCATGGGTTTGTTGCCAACCAAAAGCGTAAGCTTTGGGAACGTTAATTACTGAGCAAGATGCAAATGAAGCACAATTAGAGCCGCATTAGACGCGGGATGCCGGTGTCTGTGTGGTGGAAGCGTGAATACAAGGTCAACAGCGCACGGGGAGCGTTCAAAAGCAACATGAGCGGCTCTGCCATGGGGTTTCACCTTTTTATACTTCAAAAAAAGCAGAGGGGCTTAATTCTGCACCATTATTAGCATGCCTCGAGCAGAGAAAGCGACCCGAGGGCCGTAGCTATTTTTCTGGCATTTCGCAAAAATCGAATTTCTGAGTTTGAGGGGAAAAGAGCAGGTGAGGCTAAACCAGAGCTGGGATACAAATCTGTGTTCCCACAATTAAAAAACAAGCACTCTAATGACAGCTGTTTGTACCTTTGATTAGTCGATACCACTGTTTGCAGACAAGGGCAGCGGTTTTGTGCTCCTGATAGGGCGAAAGGAAGGAGAGGATATATTCCAAAACCTCTTCTGGCAGCTCCAACATCGATCTGTTGTGCCTGGTCTCCTCGAGCTCCAGCTCAGCGTGCGGCTCATCGTCTTGCTCCATCGTCCCTTCCGCCGCGGCGTCTTCTGCATCCACGGCCATGAAAGCGTCATCTTCGCTGTCCGAGGAGCTGGCCATGGCATTCCACTTCACAGCTTCACCGAGCAGGGGAAGAAAACAGACAACAATAAGGTCACAAAGGAAATTAAGAGCATCAGAAATGCCTCTGCATCGAGCTCTGCCCCAGCAAAGCGCGAGCTGAGGATGTGGTTTGCGCAAAGCTTTGATTCGAAGGACGCCGCACGCAATTTAGGAAGGAGGCGTCCTCCATCAGCGCAACGTTTTCCCAGAATGTTTCTTCACTTCTCGCAGCCCTACAATCGCCTACAGGCAGTAGCAGAGAGAGGAAAATAAGAAACCTGCCGGAGGAATTCCAGCCCCTCCAACAGGAGAAGGTGTCACTGGTGGTCCCGGCTGGTTTGTGGTGACAGGGAAAGGGATCCCCACCGAATCGAGAGCAACCCAAGGCGAGCCGGGATGGGAGCGACAGCTTTGCAGCCCCTCCTCCCCTGCGAAACCAGTTTGGCCAGCGAACCTGCTTTACCCCAAGCAACTTCTCAACAAAAAAATCCCTGTCCCATTCTCCCTTAACACCCCCTTTTTAAAAATAAAAAAATTAAATACTTGCACACATATTAGGCGAGGAAAAAAACAACCCCCACGGGATTTACTGCCGATGAAAGGCTGGACGAGCAAATATTGTATCTCCAGCTATTCAGAACATCTTAAGTAGAAGGTAACGTACCGATGACAGGAATATATCATGCAATAAATCCACCTTAACGAGCGGCTACGTCCAGTTGGGCCAGCTGGCACGGCCTGCAGTTAAACCCATGCCCATCACTGCTAAACAAATCCCCGGACTCTATTTTCTAGGAAGCAGCCGACCTGTTTCGGGGACCGTCGTGATATTTTTTCCCCTCCAGCGTCACTGGGTGAAGATCAGGAGAAGCGACTGCCCCATGATTATACCTGCACCGATAGCCCAAACCAAAATAACTCACGAGGATGAGACAAGACACGGCTTTTTGTCCAATATACAAGTTAAATGCCACCACGTTGGTCATAAACTATAGTAACTTATTTTTAACGAGCTCTTAGTATTGCAGAAAAAACGGCTGGAAGGAATTGAAGGGAATAAATGAAACTGTGATAAGCTCCCAGCAATGCAAACTCTACCATTTTCCCCAGCTAAACCCAGGCTTTTCCCATCCCGAGAGCCATGGGAATAGCGGAGACACGGAGCAGAAAACCTTGCCATGACAACTAATTCATGCTCAGAAAAATGACGTTCGACAGCATTACTCTCCGCTTTTGTCAGGTTCCCCGACGAAGCAGCTTCAGAAAATCCATGGGGCTGTCAATCTTGGGTGGAAACCACATGAAAATGAGAGTTATCAGCCTAACAGATGCTCGGCACGTTTTCCCCGTGTCAGAAATCCTTCTCAGAGTCAATGTTGTGACAGGGAAAGGCTGAAACCCAAACGCTTCGATGCCAGCAAACTGCATTACGCAGCAGATAACGCGCAAATTCCCCCAGATTAAGAAATGGAAAACTAAAAAGGAAAAAAAAAAAGGCAGAGTTGTACTAAAAAAAAGATAATTAAAAGCCAGAAAGTTGGGTCTTTTCCAGGCAAAAGCATCTACGGTTGTGAAGTGGATGTGCTGATTTCCATCTCGACGCAGAAAGGCTCGTGGAATTCCAACCTCGGGACGTGGTTTTGCTGGAGGGTTGGTCCCTGTCTCGCAGTTTGGGAAAACAGTAGTTTCACACCCTAAAAACGTGCTGGAAAACCAAACCGAAGCGCATTTCATTTCCATCCAGCTCAGATACACGGGGACAGCCGCGGGTGACAACGCCGACCATACGCCTTGGCTTGACGGGTTCGCACGAGGCATCTGTTGTGGTTTTAAGGTTTAGAAGCCAAGATTACGTGTGTTTCTCAACAGCTTTTATTTACCCTTTAACTAATGTCCAAAACCTGCTGGAGGAATTCAGCTGAGAAGCACAGGAAGGAACGCCTGGCTAGCAAAGGTTTTTGTTGCTTTTTTTTTTTCAATTATTAAATTCTAATTTTGATCCTCTGGAGTGGGCTTGGGGAATAACACAACACAGCAGGTTAATCACAAGCACAAACCAGCTTTGGGGTTAGAAAAACATCTTTGAGGTCTATTTTAAAAAGGCAGGAGGAGCAGGGAAACCCCCTCCCAACAGCACGTGCGGCTGGAGAAGCTGCGCCGAGTTTTGCCTGGTCTCACCAGACCATTGGGTAATATTATACATATTCAAACGCATCTACTTTGCTAGACCCTCGTTTTCTACATGTTTGAGCTCAAGAAAGTTTTCACACCCACACCGTGTTATTTTTCTAAAGGAAAATAAACCCAGCGAGAAACTCGACTCCCAAAAGGCAAGTTGCTGTCAAAATAACCCTTCAAGCTTGACCTGCCACGGACACAGATTTCGCTCTTACGGCACAAGAATAACCACCCCGGATGGCAAAACAGCCAAAGCCCCATCCTATAACCCTGCTCCGACATCAAAAAAGGAAAAACAAACCCAGGCAGTCGGTGACGAGAGAGCTAAAGCATCCCAGCCAGCTCCTATCATTATTCTGCAGATTCATGGGAGAAAATCCCATTGCAGTGTTTTTACTCATTATCTAATGAACAGAACTGAGCGTTTTGGTCCTGTTTGCATTGGGGGGGGATGCAGAAGGTGCTTTCTCATTCATCCTGGCTCTCCAGGCGCTCTCTGCTTGCTCCGAGCTGGGTTTCAGCATACACACAGGCTACAATGAGAGCTCAAAAAGCCGCAGTAAAGGGATTTAAGCAGTTGTATCTCATCCAAAAGCACATGTAATTCAATTAACTCACTAGGACAGATCAAGGAGTCCCTTTTCTGCTCGGACATGTCGCTGCGAAGGCCAACGCGAACCCCTCGAAGCATCATCTTATATTTTGCACTCTCCTGCTCTCGGAGAATCGCCTTAATATTCCGGCAGCAGGAAGGTTTCACAGCATTCAGAAATCAGCCCGAAGCACCGGCGAGGGGAAATCGCAGCTGCTTAAAATAAAACATAAAGCAACGCTCGAAGGGCAATGGAAACAGAGCTCTGCTGATCAAATCTGCCCAGCCCGGCCTAAAAACTGTGTCTCTGCCAGCTGGTGAAACATTCGATAACTCCTTTCTGAGCGCTTCAGTCTTCCCTTTCTCCCCTCCTAATATTATTTAAGAACGTGCTACTTATTTTGCTCAAGTTAGTTATTCGCTGCAGCGGAACAAACGGCTGAAAAATATCAAATGGAGGCAGAAAAACCCCGCCGGGTTTAAGGATTTTTTGAATCCCAGTAGCAATGTTGGGCACCGATCCTGCAAAACACCTCTGGATCCAAGATTTTCCTACCTGCAGGTACCTTTCCCGGTCCCACGGACCCCAATTCATCGGTGGTTCCCATTCCGAGCTCCCTCCTTTCTCAGCTGTGTTAAGAAGTGCTTGAACTCACAGGGTTTTTGACTTGGCTTTTTTTTTTTCTTAAGAAAAAAACTAAAGTCAACAGATTTGAGGCGAAAAAAAGCCTCGAAGGGAAAGTTCTTGAATGAAAATAAGAGGCCGTGTAATAGTCCTGAGTCAGAGCGCATTAGTCATAAGGGAATGCTCATTTTCACACGCCGCAAAAAAGTCCTCTTGCCGAGCATAACTGTTAAAGTGATGTTCTCACCCACGGAAAAGAATAATAATAATAATAATAAAAAATACTAAAGGTGTATAAAAGGCCCCAGCCCTGGCTGGGAGAAGGGGACTCTGCAGAAAAAAGTTCTTATCTGTACTTGGAAGGATTATTTTTGCAGGATATTTTATTATTTGCCTCATGCAGCTGTGCCATCAAGGACTTGGGTGGCAGCTTCCCCCTCTCCAATTCATTTTTTCCTCCTACCAGTTGCCCTGCGAAAGCCCTGAGCCCTTTTCTAGTGATGTAAGAGGCAAAATAAAGCATTATTTCCTAGGTAGAAGCACCTTATTTTGTAAAAATAAGGGAGTGAAAGGTCTGCTGGAGCTACGGGATCCGGGATCAACGCTGTGAAATAATAGGATGCTCCCAGTCCTCCAAACGGCCCCATTTGAAAAATCAGCTGCTAGACAAGTTCAACAATGGGGGAAAAAATGCAGATTTTAGTCAAAAACTAAGAAAACAAAGGCTGTGGGAAGTGGAAGGATGAGCAATATCCCGTCTGTGCCGCCGTTGAGCATCGTGCCCAGACGAACGAGTGAGACCTCGGTGACATCTGCACCACGTTTTGCTTCTTATCCAAGCAAAACAGGCGATTCCAAGTTCTTTGAAGTGCAGCTTTTCCCTTCAGCTGCCTCTCAATACGAAACTGCGGTTTTTCTTCTGTCGTATAAGACCAAGCTTCACCCATGAAAATAAAGGTTGCCTGTATTCCATCCCCAAGCTTGAAAATTCAAATAGAAAACTTCCAGTCTGACCTCTCTGCCACGTGTTTTGCGTGTTAAACTGGTATTTTTTATATAGGTTTCAGAGAGGAATTCAAAATTACGTTACTGTATTTTACAGTGCCATGTAACGTGCGCCATGCTGTAACAAAA
This sequence comes from Pampusana beccarii, assembly GCA_013399365.1. NCBI lineage: Eukaryota > Metazoa > Chordata > Aves > Columbiformes > Columbidae > Pampusana > Pampusana beccarii. The sequence continues at coordinate 57,060 of VWYH01010890.1, read as the reverse complement.
CAGCACGGTTATGACTGAATTTTAATTGATATTATTGTAATAAAAAGGTTTAGAGTTACCAGAAATCCCTCACAGCCCAATAATAATGAGTCGACCCTCAGCTCTTCCATATCCCTGCTCATTTTTATTCTAAGCTTTCAAAAAATAAAACCCCAAAGTACTAACGTTATGCAGCAAGATTTATTACACAAACAGCACAGCAACCTAAAAATAAATTCTGCCTGATCTATCTTCCCACAAAAGCACTGAAAATAAGAAAAACTGAGGTTTATTCTGGATTTAGTGTTTATTTATTGAGTTTAGTGATGCCACGCTACAGGTGTACGGAGCAAAACCTGCCATTTGGACTTGCTAATGGAATAAACAGGACAAAAAAATCTCAGAATTGGCCTAAAAGCTTCATAAAATATTAACAAATCAAGAACTAAACAATGAAGGCACCACATAACCCTGCAGAACGTCACTAAAGAATACAAGATCGCCCAAACCGCCCAAATGCATCTGTAAGAAATGGGATTTAGAGATTCTCAGTTCCATTTGACCGGATTATTACCCTTTAAAGAGTTTAAGTTGTCTAAAACCTGTTGAAACCTGGCACTAACAGCACAGAAGCAGCTGCTGTTTCACTTATTTAGGTACTTCTTGAGCTCACACACACACTGGTGGCCAATAAACTCCAAATTCAACCACGCTGGGCATTAAATAAATTTACTCTCTGATTAAAAAGCTGATCTGATGGGCCAGGCATCATGTGGCACCATATTATTTGGGTTTCCCTGAGAGAAAATCCAGCTTCTGCAGGCACGTCTCTAACTCTGCAACCTCAGTAATCACTCTGAAATTAAGCTGAAAATTAATAAGTCTGAAAAATCAACCCCTAGCTGGGGTTCTCAAAATGCATAAGGTCATTTCGTTAACTTAGGCCCAAATTTTGCCTGTTTTGAAAACTGCTCTGCTTGGGTGCAGGAATCAGCTGGACTGTATGTAGGTTTGCTCTTAAAGTTTATCCCTTCTATTGAAAATGCCCTAAACGTTGTAAAACTGTCAATAAACGGGATTTGGGGCTCACAAACTCCCTCTACCGGCTCCCTGTAAGCTGTTAATTACAATTATTCTCGCCTGAACTCCTTTCTTCTAGCAAAATCAATAATTATGATTCATTTCGAAATGAAGGCGAAACTGCACGCTGGCCAGAAAACGAGAACGATCCCTAAATAAGTAAATACAAAGCTTTGAGACTTGAAAAATAGAGGATTTTGCAGGAAGACGTGCAGATGCTTCTGTTATACACTATAAACAGCTTGCACAGCAGCTTTCTGGATCAAAACATCCGATGTGATTTTTCGGTACCTACCCAAATCTTCTCAGGATGATTTATCAGCAAGAACTCCTGTTTGATAACCATCCTGGGGATAATTATCACCTCTCTCCTTCGTTAAGGAAGCGTAGTAGGTTTGGACTCGTGGCAGCACTTGGAAAGGTGTAGTTAAATTCATTATGTTGAGGACAGTCTATAAAAGTGACACAGCACTCCTTAGTTTCCACTGATGTCTCTTAAACCTCACAAAGCCGCTAAAATCGGTTAATCTGTAGATAAGTTTCAGGCAAACAAAGGCAAATTTACAGCGGAACTGTGAGGAAAACATGCGCTACTGATCTAAAAACCAGCCTGGTTCCAACTGGATGAAAAATAAGGTGGAAAACAGCAATATAGAAACATCATTTCTGTATTTACATTTCCATACGGCCCAACGTTCAACGTCCAAGCAACCCGGAAAACCTGCTTAGGCAAAATAATGAAACAGAAATGTCTTAGAGAAGGGTTGGCTAACAAAACTAGGAGCTACCCCAATGTGATCAAATCCACCTCCTCCAGCAAAACAGGCAGCTGGGGAAGCAGAAAAATAGAATTTCCTACCCCTGCATCGCTGCTGGTTGAGCCTGCACTGCCTGCTGCGATCAGACTGGGGCTGTTGGATCTTCTTCCTCTGCGGGAGCTCCAGGATTTGGAGTTTTCTTGACTTCTACGGCATCTTTCTTCTCCCTTTTGCATCCTGTGAAACTTTACAGAATCGTAGAATATCCCGAGTTGGAAGGGACAAGGATCATCGATTCCAACTTCCATCCCTGCACATGACAACCCCAAACTTGGGGGAAGGTGGGATCTTTGAGATATTTATCCTTTCATTGAATCAGGCAGAAAGGGGCAATGGGATCAGGAATTGGTGTGAGAGAGAAAGCAAACTGCATAAGTCTTGTTTCCAAAAAAATAACCCTGGTAAAAGCCTGAAAGACAGATACACACACTATTCCACGTAACTTCCTTTAGAAACTACCCACATTTTGACAAATAATCAGCGTTAACACCCACGCTGCAGTGCTGGCCATATAATTCAGGTAATATCTCGTTGCTTTGAGCAGCAGGACAACCAGATTAAAATTTCCAACACCGCTGCAAAACTCAGGCTTAATGTTTTGCTGTGGGGAAAAAAAGAACGAAGTTTTAACGCTCAGGAAAACTAAGTTAAGCAAACTCTAAGTCAAGGTCAGGGTTTAACAGAGGAACAAGCGCCCATATTTAAGCCTCTGGTTCCCCCCCATGATGTTGTCTTTGCACATGCACATGAAGGAGGAGAGGTGGGGAAGAACTTAATGTTTGGAACAGAACAACGTTATTTTGCAGTTGAGATTCACAAACTGCAAGAGCAGCTCTGAGATGTTTCATCTGAAATGAAGACAAGCTCAAGGGTACTGACTTTCAGGCCAAAAAAAGAAATATGCGCTGGAAAAAGCCATTTATTGGTGTAGGCTCGGCAGCCAAAGTTGAATTTCAATCGATATCTCCAGCTTTTAGACAGATCGCTGACTCGCAGCAGTGTGCTGATGCAATGTTTTTATCTTTGTTAGCAAGCAGGGTACCAAGATATCTCATACCACCTTGACATGGACATTATCAGCGCATCAGCACTGCAAACGATGCTCTTCTCCTGATCGTAACCCCCAGCAGATGAACCGCTCAGCTGTAACACGTATCGTGCGTCTAACGCGATAAAGTGTGGGTTTGCCATGTCCACTCGTCTCATCACGTCGAATGAACTTGTGTACCACCTTCAAACTAATTGGTGTAATTCCCAGAGCAAAATCTGCCAACACCAGTTAACCATTTAGCAAATAGTGCCCAGGAGGAGGGCTGGATGGCACCAAAAAGAATTTAAAGGTAGATCTGTTTGCTAAACAGCAACTGCAACAATAAAGAAAATATTTTCTCTCTCAATGGTGGAATAAAAAAAAAAGGAGTTTTTAATCGATATATACACACCTGGTTGGAAAATCCTCTGGCCACGTAGCCCAGCGCAACCTTAAACGCCTTCACACAACAAAAGTGCAGCATCGCCTGGATCATAAGTGCCACGGCGGTAATTAACCCTATTTTATAGGTAAAGGAACAAAAGCACCAAGCAAGCGAGGTCAAGCAAGCCCTCAACAGCATTGGGATGACAATACCAGAAGTTTTTGGGTCCCTGACCTGCGCTGAAGAAACGAGGCCACAGTTCAGATGGATACACAGATTGTGCCAAGAGCTCCGCTTTATTTTTGATGGGCAAGTTGGAAACGAAGATGCACTAATCAAAACGTAAAAGGGTGACGGAAAAGAGGAAGATTTATGAAAAGCAAGGATAGAGATTAAGTGCAATTCAACTTAAATCTCACAAGAGCTTGAGTTTGACCCACTCAACAGGCTGGATGAGGATTTGCTGCTGGTTTCACACATTTTTAGAATTCACTTTCCTTTTTATAGGGTATTTTATTGCCCAGCTTAATCAAAAAGGCAACGCAGAGAAGGAAAAGTGGCACAACCTGGGGATGTGTCACCACTGAGAAAGGCGAGGACTATCTTTCTGTCTTATACGCAATATCTCAAGTCTAGTTCTTTAAGCAAGGCTTAAAAATATTAGGTATTAAATACTAAGAAAGAGAAGACAAAAAAATACAAGTCAAATCCACATTATGTTAAAAAACAAAAATTCAGGGAAATTGTGCTAATTTCAAATTCATTCCTATCTCTCAATGAAAACCTCAGCTTCCTGCGATCTCCATTCGTTAACACCCCAAACGAGAGCACTCCTGCCACCCCAACGGGCATGAGAACGGGGCAAAACAGGTATTATCGCGTATTATAAAACCCTGGGGTGGCAGAGCATCCAAGAATCATGTTCAGAGTGGGTTGAAGTGTCCCATGTGTCCCCTCCTGAGCCGCAACGTGTCTGTGGCCACAGGACAGGGTCTGGGAGGTTTGCAGGAGTCACCTGTTGTGATGGGGAAAAAACCCACCAGCCGGTCTAAAAACAACTGCAGGAAGAGCACAAATTCACCAGGACAGGTTAGAGGTGGCCGCTCGATGGAGGAATTAAATAATTGCAGAATGGATGTGACAACGATGGTACAGAAGTAGCTGCAGTTTGGTTTTCTCGTTTAAGGTGTTTTGGACGCCTCCGGGTGTCGGTGAAAAGGTCCGATGTGGATCCGATACCAGCGACAAGAAAAAGCAGAGATTCACTGAAAATGTTGGGATTTTTTGAGAGTTGTGCTTAGTACCCCCCCCACGCTTCCCCGAAAGCTCAGTGCAAGACAATGGCACCAAAGGGATTCGCGATCCTTTGGTAAAGCACAAATAAATCACTTGTATCATTGCAGGCTCTCCGGTGTGATTAAAAACCCCAGCCATAATGACTAATACATAACAGATTTCCCGATATAAAAAGTTGTGGGATGGATGGTTTCTTCCCACAGTCCCCCTGACTCCACAGCAAGATTTTCACATTCATGAGCTGCTTTTTATCCAGAAACCCTCCCAAATCACTCAGCAAACTAGAAATTATCTTTTACGCGCTGAAATGTGTCACTTGCAGACAGACCGTACCGTCAGTCATGGCACGAGCAACAATTTCTGCAGCTTCACAGGGAGCTTATGTCACAAAATATGGATTTTGCTGAGGTTATAATGTATTTTTGGTGGTGATTTGCAGCATTCAGCAACAGCCCATTGCTTTTACACCTCCGGTACGAAGCAGCAGGACACGTCTCAGCATCGTCCCTTCACAACCAGCTCAAATACAAGCAGATTTTCACCAAACACAACTCGCTGTGGGGACCTGGTGTGTCCTTAAACGCACCTCAAAGCACCGACGGGGCCATCACTGCTGATCTCAGGCTTGCCAAGACCAGCATTCCCACACTGCATTGATATTAACTTAACGAGAAGCCCCAAATAAATTCAAGTAGCTCTACCAACTAACCTTAAACCTTCAAAAACCAGCGTTATGCCAAAGTTTGCACAGGCATAGAACAAAATAAGCCAGACAAGGGTTTCAAAGTGAGTCTGAAACTGATGAAGAGACGCAGCCTCTCCGAGTCGCAAATCACTGTTGCCTGAAATGCATTAAGTAGAGAAGAAACAAACATTTTAAATCTCAGATGGGTGTTTAGCTAGTAAAGATAAATATTTTTTAAATTTTCATGGAAATGGGGAAGCAAATCCAGTCCACAGCACCGTCTGATGCAAAACAATCAAAGCTCTAGGAGAACACTTAGAGTTCTGGAAAGAGCTCCTGAAGGCAAGACCCACATTTTCTGCATCTTGCTCAAGTCAAGGCACAGTTTTTGATGTGGATGTGTCACCCCCCTCTCCTTTCATCTAAGACACAAGAAAGAGATTTAACCTAAATTTCTGAACTACATCAAAAAGCTGCATTAGGCATTAAGGGCAGCACAGCCCAGGTATCTTGATGCATCTCTCAGGGATGTCACCAGCTGCAGATGGTCTCACTCGCGTCAGAAACTCACTGCAAAAGGAGTTTTTACCCGCAGAAAAGCACATCATCAGAGCCAGAGTCCTCTTTTCACAGCCTTTTATCTCAATCTGGAACAAACCCGAGCCGGTGGCTCTAACACCTTTTACAAGCCCTCGCATGCGACGCCGCATTTCAAAATCCAAGGGCTCGGAGGCTTATTTACATTCAACCTTCAGAAAATTTGCGAGGGCAAAGCCTGAATCAATGTTTTACAACAAAACCTGCTGTGACTACACACACGGGGAAAAATCACTTCCCTGGGAGGCGCAGCTCTGTTTACACAGAGAGTGGGAAGCTTTTTCCAGCAGCACCCGCTCACATCCTGGGGAAGCGGCTGGAATTGGCAGCGGGCGAAGCAGCCGAAACCAAACGCCTCTTTCCAAGCCCCGAAAACAGACTTTTACAACTCGGTTGTGTGCTGGGAACGCACGGAGAACTGATCATCCCAGTCCTCCCACTCCACAAGTACAGCTGGTGTCGCTCCTCCTGCTAAGCGTGAAGATTATGTACATTAAATTTCCTGAGAATAAGGACAAGACAGTCAAGCGCATCCCTGCAATCCTTGGGAACAAATAACCCCCTCCAGATAGTGCCCGATGCAGCAGCTCGTAATTAACACCAGTGGCTTGAAATCCCCCAGTCAAAGGTAACACACGTTCAACAGCAGCAATAAACCATCCCGATCTTTATACCGACCACAGGCAGGACAACAACACTTGTTTTGCAGGTGAGATTTCTTCTAGGGCTTCTCCGCCAGCCAAACCAGAAAAAAAAATGAGTCCCAGAGGCTGTAGAAAATTCAAAATTTAAAATCACACCTACTGCCTTTATAAGTCCACGAGAGTAAACGAGCACAGGTTTGTGAAGTAGCGCAATAATAAAACCGTCGGGTGCCTTTCAAACCCAAGTGCTTCACTTGCCACAGTGAAAAAAATAAAACAAAAAGAGCTGCTTGGGCGGAGTCACCAACCCGTGAAAATACCAGGTAAGGCAGCCGGAAAAACACACACAAACATCTTCGCTATGTGAAAACAACCGCTGGATGAGATTCTGCTGCTTCTAGAAGCACGCAAGGACAAAAACCCCGGTGAAGGGATTGAACCTGATGCACTAATAACCGTAATTTCTCTTTGTACAACAGAGGGATGATCCTGCCCTGGAAATAGCCCAGAATCCTGCTCCTTTCTGTCCTAATTCTGACACCGGGGAAACACCAACCCCAAGGGACACAACCTAAGGGAAAACCACCGGTATTTGGCCTTTCTCTGGCATCAGCGTGAGGAAAAGGAAGGAGAGACGGCGATGGGAACACACAGGGCGACGGAAATGAGGAAATTACGAGTCTCTCTTAACTCTTGAATTAACCTCCAGCTTGGAGATTTGGCTCCCAAGCCCAGGCTGCAGCCACTGTGTTGTGATACAAAGCGGTTCATTAGGACATTGCACCATCGTCGCCAATTTGGGGCTTCACGAGGCCACTTGCCACCGATTCAGGCGCTGGGCTCCTTTGCTATCAAAGGGCGGGGGGGGTAAATACATCGTTACACCCAGGTTACAAATTTAGGTCAGCAGCACCTCAAATGTGATTTATTTTAATTCACATCCCCTTCAGTAAAGGGGAAGGTTTCCAGCTTGTCACCTGCAGCACGAGCCATCAGTGTTTTACATGATTTTTAAAGCAAACGACATCCCCAGTGAGCAACTGGGTTATCCCCATGTAACAAACTGACCCACCATACCGCAGACAAGCGTTTCGCTTTGCACGACTTCTCTTTTGTTCTTCCTCCAAGCATCCATCAGAGTTTAGGTTATTAAAAGCAACACACCAAAGCTCTATTCCTTCACTCACATCTCCTAAGAAACACCCTGCTTGATTTGAAAAGCTAAAACAGGCTGGAAACGAGACACTTCACCGCTCAAAGCCGGAGGTTTGGGCAGCATCTCGCAAGCAATGTGAGATAATCCTCCCGAGCCGGAGCCCCTGCAGTGTCTGCTCAGCCCAGCCCCGTCGTGACAAAAAAATAATCATAAATAAAGCCATTATCAATCCACCGACGTGAGAATACCAGTGAAGACAATGGGGAGTAACACCCCAAACCCTGTTGGGCTAACAAATACCACGCTTGCCACCACTCCTGATTTCATACAACGCTTTCGGAACCAAAACAAATATATGTACACACGTATACGGCGAGCAGTGCACGAGGAACGGCCGCGGACGCCAGTCGAGATGTGGATTCGCACAGAGTTATTTGGTGAATAACCGGAGATGGAGCCTCACCTTTGTTTTTATATGTATGAGACACGAGCCTTTGGGGCACCCACAGCCCCCTCCCAGCCAGCAGCATCAGGCCCAAATGTTGATTTTTTTTGGGGGGGAAAATTGGGGGTTTCTTCGGGGGAAACCTGGGGGTTCTCGAGGGGGGAACCTGGGGTTTATTGGGGAGGGGGAACCTGGGTTCTATTGCGATGAAACTTGGGGGTTTTTTCGGGGGAGCCTTGGGTTTTTTGGAGGGGAACCTTGAGGTTTTTTTCAGGGGAACCTTGGGGTTTTTTGGGGGGACAGGGTTTGCCTTCACCTTGTCCCCGCCTCACAGGGACGAGCAGCCCAGGGGAGGACACAACACCCCGAAAGCTCTACCCTGAAAAGAGACCCCCAAAGAAGAGACTCAGGGGAAAAAAGAGCCACTCAGCCCCACCCTCAAGCACCCAAACGGGGGGTCCCCTCCAGGCGAGGCCTGTCCCGCCCTGAGGGGCCTGAGGGGCCGGGCCCGCCGCCGCCCCGCTCCCCGGGGAAGAGCCGCTGCCCGTCCGCTGCTCCCACCCCTCCCCGCCCCCGGCACCACGAGGCCGCTNGCCCCCGCATCACATGATCACGGAGGGGGCGGGGAGAAGAGGGTCACGTGGCGGCGGGCGCCATGATGGGAAGGTCAATTCTCCGCCGCTCTCCATAGCACTGAGGGCGTTTTCTGGAGGGGGGAGGCCGCCATCTTTGGAGGGTCTCGCCGGAGGCACGCGCTCCGCTCCGCCGCCATGTTGGGAGAGGCGGGCGAGCGAGGCCGCCATGCTGGGGAGGTCGCTGTGAGGAGAAGGTGGCAGGGCGGCTCCGCTGCTCCCCGGCCTCCTCGCAGGCCTCGGCCACCGCCTTGCTCCTCACCCCTTGCCCCTTCCCGGGCTCCCCACCTCAGCTCCCCCGGAGCTGGGGCCTGGGGACCCTCCCTGCCCACAGAACCAGATTCCCCCTAGTTACCTGCCAGAGCCCCGCCATGTCCCTGTTTCTTCCCCGAGGCCTTGCAGGAGAGGAGCTGGGCCCTGTCCCGCTGCCTGAGGGACACCAGGTGCCTGTGTCACTGCAGGGGTGAGGACGGGACAGAGCCCTCAGTGCTGTGGGTACGTACACCTGGGTCCGTGTTCTGACACGCAGCTGTGCTGCTGAGTTGTGTGGTGATTTATCGATGACTGTTTTGAAAGTATGGCTTAACTGCTGGAGAGAGTCCAGCGCAGCCACCAAGATGCTGAAGGGAGGAGACTGAGGGGTGACCTCATTCATGGGGATCAATATGGAAAGGGGGAGTGTCAGGAGGATGGAGCCAGGCTCTTCTGGGTGACAACCAGTGACAGGACAAGGGGCAATGGGTGCAAACTGGAACACAGGAGGTTCCACTTAAGTATGAGAAGAAACTTCTTCATGGTGAGGGTGCCAGAGCCTGGCCCAGGCTGCCCAGGGAGGTTGTGGAGTCTCCTGTGCAGCCATTCAAACCCGCCTGGACACCTTCTGTGTGACCTCATCTGGGTGTTCCTGCTCCGGGGGATTGCACTGGATGAGCTTTTGAGGTCCCTTCCAACCCCTGACATTCTGGGATTCTGTGATGGCTGCAGAGGTGGAGGAATCCCTGTCCTGGACACTGTGGAGGCCTGTAGGAAACCATTTACCTTGCCAATAGAATAGGCTCAGGCAGGACTTCTCAGCTAAACGTATTTTATTAACGATTTTGCAAGACCAGGTGTTCTACCTAAAGGCTGGCACACGGAACAGGGCTAAAAGCCCCTGCTTTTATCCCCCCAAATCCCAGCCGCAATTTCCCTCCCCTGTTCCCCATTGACTGGTACTTCAGGGTTTACAGACCACCCGACCCTGCCTCAGTTTACCTCTCTCATTCATCTAATTGTAACAATCCCCTTCCCCTTATTGATTTATTTCAAATCTAGATTCCTGGCTCTTTGGCTACCCTTCCCCCAGCTTAACTTTTTAAATACAGTGATCAGTTTGCATCCCGGGATTAGTTCAAAAGACTTTGTTTTACATTAAGGATTCATAGCCTGATTCTCTCGGTCCTTCCCCCCACGCTGGGCTCAGGCGCCAGGTCAGTTGTAAAAACAACATTCCCCCTTCAAGGGCTCCTTACAAGGCCAAACCTTGAATCCTGGGGTCAGTTTTGGGCCTCTCATGCCAAGAAAGGCCTTGAGCTGCTGGAGCGAGTTGAGAGAAGGGAAGGGAGCTGGGGAAGGGGCTGGAGCACAAGTGTGATGGGAGCGGCTGAGGGAGCTGGGGGGTTCAGCTGGAGAACAGGAGCTGAGGGGAGACCTTCTGATCTCTGAACTGCCTGAAAGGAGCTTGGAGCCAGGGGGGTCGGGCTCTGCTCCCCAGGAACAAGCGCCAGGAGCAGAGGAAACGGCCTCAAGTTGCACCAGGGGAGGTTGAGGTTGGATCTGGGAACAATTTCTTCCCCAAAGGGCTGTGGGGCATTGGAACAGGCTGCCCAGGGCAGTGCTGGAGTCACCATCCCTGGAGGGGTTGGACAGACGGAGATGAGGTTCTCAGGACATGGGGCAGTGCCAGGGGTGGGGAACGGTTGGACTCGATCATCTTGAGGGGCTTTTCCAACCAAAATGATTCTGTGACATTATTCCTGTGCAGAAGGAGCCGGGGAAAGAAGACCCCACTATCTTCTCTGTCTCTACAGACTGGCATCTACCCCAGAAGCTGCTCCTCAGCATCCCAGACATTGTCCCGGCCGAATCGGCTGCCCCAGGTGCCTTGTGAAGGGCTGGAATTACCTGAAAGCAGATGTGGAATTAATGCCTAAGCGCGTAAGTAATCCAGCGTTCACCCGGGTGTATGTGTGTGACCATTTAGATCCCTGTCCCCAGTGATTCGCATGGTTTTGTGGGACTCAGTCTTGAACAGCAGCACCGTGGCCAGGAATGGGATTTCTTAAGGCAAAACCGGCAGGATGGAGGGAAACGTCCGGGAAAAACGACACTGAACATGCCACAGACTGAGCCGACAATGCCATGTGCTGCCCGCTTCCTTTTGGAAATATCCCCGAGGATGCATCTGTTCAAATCTGAGGATATAAATCCTCCTCCCCGCCTCATAAAACGCCGCTGGCAGCACCACTTTTGATAAAAAGCTGCCCAAAATTTGTCTGCGTGGGTTCTGGGTGGTACCCTTCCCTGATTTTTGGGGCTTGGCAGAGGAGGGGGAGATCCAGAGGGGGCTGCAGAGGGACCGCAGCTTCTTTTAGCTGAAGTATTTATTTTTTGTGTGTTTTTTTTTTTTTTAAGAAGTTTATCGCCATCTGCCGGCGAGCTGCGGCTCTCAGGCGGGAAATTTTAAGGATTTAAGGGCGTTTTCTCTCACTCCCTGTCTGAACATTTGATTTTTCAGGATGTTTCATTTTGCAGCAAGCAAAATTAAATGCAACCCTCACCCCAGGTGCCCTTGAGTAGCTCAAAGCAATACATTGGTGTGGTGAATATCCTGGCTGCAAGTAAATAAAACCAATAAATTAGTTTTATATTGGGGGAAGTTTAGCTGTTTTTAGAGGTTGGAGCTGCACTGGGGCCTCCTGCTCCCCAGGGGGTTTAAGAGTAGCTGAGTATTTAGCTTAAAAGATACAAATTGGGGTAGTGGAAGAACACGTGGACACTTTGATGCCCGCAGGAATGGCCAAGATTTGCTAAAAATGGGGCGGCTGTTTTGGTCAATAACTCCTAAATTTAGGGAAAAAATTCCACCAAACCACCAAACTGTTTGAGTGCGGAAGTGTATGTACCACTGATGTGTTTTAGAGGCCGCTGACGCCTTTCGTGCTGTTGAGAAATGCTTTGAAGTGCTCTGGAAACACTCGGGAAATCGTCCTGTCCCCGTGGAAGTGTCACACACACGCACACACACACACACACACACACAGACACGCGTGGCTCTTCGGCGCGGTCCTCCCGCCCGCCAGGGGGCGCGGGGGGCGCCGCGTCCCTCCCGCCCCGCCGCACGTGGCCGCCCGCAGCGCCCCACAGCGCATGCGCTCTCCCGCCCTTTCCGCCGCGGAGCGCAGGCGCGGTGGGCGGCGGCGCATGCGCGGGGCGCGGGCTGGCGGCGGCCGAGGGGAATTAACATGGAAGATGAGGAGGTCGCCGAGAGCTGGGAGGAGGCGGCCGATAGCGGGGTGAGAGCGGCTGCTCGGGGCGGCGGGGGGAGACGGGGAGGGTGGTGCCGGCGGAGCGTGAGGCGGCGGGGGAGCTGCGGTGGGGCGCGGCGGGCGCGGAACGCCTGCTAGGCCTCTTAAAGGGACCGCGGCATCGCTCGGCGTGGGGTGGCTCCAGCCCGGCCCCAGCGCCTCCTGATCGCCTCCTCTTCATCCGCCGGGGCTGGACTGCCTCAGGAAGCCGCTCCCTGCCTGCTCTTCCTCCCTCGGTGTCCAAACCCATCCCTTTACCCCTCGGCTCTGTGGGGTTGTGGCCAGGGTGGCAGTGGCTGGGCAGTGCGGGTCGCAGCTGAGCCCAGAACAAAGCTCCTGCTTCCGGGGAGCATGTGGTAGGTGCTGGGGGGATGATGGGCCTCTTGCTCCCTTTGCTGATGGGCTCCCACAAAACATGTCTCCCCAGCATCACTTTAGCCCTCACGGGGCCTCTGGGGAGAGGCTGCTGGGCTGCATCTCCCAGAGTGTAGCAGGGGAGTTGGGGGCTCACATTAAAAGTCCTTTCTCCACTTTGCTTGAGCCGAATGTGCTTTTCCATTAGCAGTCTCAGCGTGGCCTAGTGCAGTTGTAGCTGAAGTTCTCGCCTGCCTTTTATAGCTGACTCAATAACTGGAATTTTCATCACGTCTCTCATGCTGAGAGACTCCGAAGCACTTCTGCGTGTTGTGCTTGCAAACTAAAATCATTATTTTAGCAGGAGTGTGGGTGGATGATTTGTGGGTTATTCACAACAGCATGACGAGAGAAGGGAAACCATCTCTGCCAGGCAAACTCCTTGTTTAATAAATGCCGTGGGCTCGCTGACAATCAGAGGGCAGGAGGGCTTCGCGACAATGACTTGGTGAGGACGCCGAATTTGATTCTGGCCAGGAGATTGGGTTACAGCTGAACAGAGAGCGGGGAGCAAAATAGGAGCCTGTAACTCAACGCCCTCGCCCGGCGCCGTGTGAGATGCCGGCGGACGGCTGGCAGCCCCAGCCGAGTGCTCGCCCTCTCCTATTGCCAACCCAGGGAGGCTGCAGACGCCGAAAGCCTCACACTGAGCGGCAGAGTTAATTCCGGCGCTTGTTAAGTCCTTCCATGAAGGGACATGGCTTGTGTCCTGGGAGCTGATGATAGCCGCGGCCTTGAGTAATAGTTTAAAATTATAGGGCTGTGCAGAGCCCAGCCATCGGTTGTCTTTCCTCTTTGTCCTTTCAGCTCAGGCCTTTTGGGTGTTCTTTTAAAGCCCTTGGAAGGAAAAAATCTCTGTCACTTGTCCTTTTTTATGTCCTTTTCCAGTCCAAACTGCTGAGAATTTGTTTTCACAAACTTGGTGGCGCGTGTGCTGCTGAGCAGAGAGGAGCCGTCACCATGCTCGCAGCTGCTTCTGCAGTTGTCAGGGGTTTGAATGTCTGTAAAAGCAGTTGGAGCGGTGAGAAGAGTGAGCTGTCCGCTGCAGGAGTTCTTCTTAGGTAAAAGAAGAGACAGGAGGTGCCTTCTGGCGTCCATTGCAGTTTAGAAAAGTCATCTTCAAGGGAAGGAGACCCTCTGCTGCTGCTGGTGGCTACAGGGAGTGAAAAGCAAAGCGGGATGGAGCGGAGGAGAGTCTAACCTCAACCCAACCTTGTCTTGTCCAGTGTTTTTCGTGGTCTGAATGGAGGCCAGTGCAGTCGGGGACTGCAGGCTCCTGGTGCTGCTGCAGAAATCAAAGCTCCCAGAGGTGGGCAGGTGGAGAAAAGAGGAAGAGAGGGCAGGAAGAGTCTCCACTGCAGAGCAGGTGGCGTGACTGACTTGCTTTTTAGAAGTTAAAAGAGATTTTGAGGCACACCTGCTCTTCTCCGCGCCTGAAACCCTTGTGCAGTCGGGTCTTCTGGTGAAGGTGCGAGAGGAAAAACAATGTGCAGGAAAATCATGTGAGCTGGTCTGGTCCTGTCACCACAGGGTTTTTTTCTCTTGAGGATTTTCCTTTATTATTTCACATTTATTTGGGGTGGGTATAAGGTGGCACAAGACAGATCCCAATGTAAAGGCTCAAGACACAACAGCCCTGGTCAGCACTCAAGAGAAATATACAATAAAGTATTAACCATAAAATGTAAGAGATGTCAACAGGTACTCCTCTAACACTTCACACAGGTGAAAACCTGGGTTGTTATTTTTTTAGACCCTTCAGTACAGCTCTGAGGAAACATGAGAAATGTAGGAGGGCATCCATGGTGGGTTTTTGAGAGACGCTGCCCACTTCTCTACATGTAATTTTTTAATATTCCACCCAGAGTGTGTTTGTTAGGACAGAAAGGACGTAGAAGTTTCAGCGTTGGTCCTTTTTTTGTGTGTAGTTTTGAGTGTCAGGCTGCAAACTTCTGCTCTACATCTTAAAGCAGGTGGTTATTGGCAAGGGGCAGTTCTGGGCCAACTAGAGATGCTGTGACCTGCTTATAATGTCACCTCCTTTATCTCTTGTAGATCTACCTTCCAAAAATCTCTTTAGATTGAGGGAACCCTCCCCAAAATCTGACACAGATGTTGTGCTTTTGTTCTGTCAGTCAAGCAGCTGTAAAATAGATCCTCAAGTGTATTATTTTTGGTCTTTAACGTGGCTTCTGTTTGTCTTTTAGTTTTCTGTGTCATCAGAATTACCCAGTGTGGCTCCTTGGGTATGTGCCACCCCCCGAGTGACCATCTGCCAAGCAGATGCCCTCAGCTCCGGAGCTTCACCCCATCCTGTGATGTTAATCGATGATAGATCTGCATTATCTATTTAAATCTTTGAAATGTCTGTGAAGCGGGGAGGGTTTTGCTTGTTCCGTGAGTTACAGATGGAAAACGGAGTGAATTGTTTAAGTTACAAGGATTGGAACACCCCAGCTGGGTTAGTAAACGCTAACATGACTTAATGCACGGCTCGTTTTAATTTTGTGTGGCTTTAGGAAGTGGGAAATCACAAATGAGAGGTCTCTTTGTGACACCCTAGTCTATTTACCTGCTTAAACTAATAATTAAACGTCAGGTTGGCAGCTGCACCCCAAATGTGGAGCGTAGGCTCCAGGGTCCCAGGTAATCCACAGTTCCGAATTGACACTTTCTTCTTAATTAGTAACTTATTTCAAGTCAGAATATGTGTAGATAAAAATATTAGTTTGGCAACCCACAGTAGTTTAAAAAAGTCATCTTGTGTGCGTTCTATTTCCAGTCCAGTTTGCAGGGCAGGTAGTTCCACCTCCTCCTCGCTGGTGCTTAAAACTGAGCCTGCAGTGGTGCAGAGTCTAAGTCTGGGGGTTAGACTGCGCCTTGCTTCACTGATCGCCACCAGAAACAAGAAAAAACCCCTGATCGTCTGGTTACCAGGAGGAGGTGAGCGGCCAAACATGGGTGACTGAACTTTGTCCCTTGTGTGTGGGGACGGGGATTGTCACCTGCTTGGTGAGGACCGTTCCCCTGAGGTTTGCTGAAAAAACACTTGTTTCTGTCGTCTCAAAATTGGTCGACGTGTGTGGCAGAGGGGGCTGCCCGCTTGGATTCCACCCCCCGGCAAAGGCAGTTCACTGGTCGTGGAGCTTCTGTCTTGTGTTTCTTTGAATTGCCAAATATGAGCAAAGTACAGAGAAGTCAAACCAAAATATTTCGGAGTGTGACGCTGTGACCTCCGTCTGCTGATGACTTGTGCGATCGGAGGACGAGTGATCGGGGTTTTGGACCCTGGAGGAAACCCGTGAGGATAAGCGCTGGGTTTTAGTGTCAGAAAGAAGGGCTGTGAGGATGGGGTTTGGTTTTTTTTTTTTGTACAGCATTTACCAAATATTTACTTTAGGTGTTTGTAATTGGTCGGAAATAATCTTGAAACTGGGAAATTGAAGTTTCTCTTCCTGCTGCTCAGCATTGCTTAGGCAGAGGCAGTTTGTTTGCTGAGAAAAATGATGTTTGTAGGTTGGGAATGAACAGGTACCTTAATAACGTGAAGTGAGCATCGGTTTGGGGATATTGCGGCCAGTTTTGCATCTCTGTTCTGTATCTGCTCTTGCAGACCTTGCTGGATGTGCTGATTGACCCCGTGGGTGCAGAAGGCAAGGGTGACCCTCAGGGCTACAGGATGTACTGAAGCCTTCGTGAAATAACATAGAAATTAGAGATTTGTTTCTAGGTTTTAGCCTTTATTTTTCTTCTAGAGCGCCTGTACGACCTGCCCGCCGCAGAAGATGCGAAAGGTGGGGAGGAAGAAGGATCTGCGGCTTCCCAAACGCTTTTCCCCCTCCATAAAATGTCTGTGCTGAGAATACCGTGTGGCGCCTGCCAGGCGTGTTCCCAAAAATACTCTTCGTGTCTCGTTTCTCAATCTCCTGGCTGCCGAGAAGCTTTATCTACGTATGGGAGATGTAAACGCCAGCGCAGCTTAAAAGCATCCGTGGCTTTCTCGGGTACGGTCCGCTGCCAGGACTTAGTGTAAGCGGAGTTAACGTGGAGAATTAATTAATGGAGCAGTCTGATTCCCAATAGCCTGAGGAATTGGAATGTTCCAGTAATTAATAGAAGATTAATTTATCTTCCAGAGGAAAGCAATAGGTAGCTAATGAGCAGTCAACTTAGAGAGAGCTTAGAATTATCTATTTCTGCGCTTATTTGATGTTTTCAGCGAGGTATCTGCAGCTGGACGTTGTTGGGTGCCCATTAACAGCTTTGGTAACCTCAGATGTTAAAATTTATTATTTTTCTGAAGAACAGAACATTAACCAGGCCTTGAAGTTTATCTCCTGTCCTTTAGAAAACGCCAGAGTATCTGTTGGCGCTTTTAATAAGCGGACGAGGCTTTGTTCTTAGCGCCGGTGTGGGAGGATGCAAGTCGAGGCTAAATTCCCTCTTTCTGGGCTTGATCTCACACATTATTGGAGCGAGCAAGGGTAGAAGGTTGCATTTGGGAGTAATCGCTGGTAAATACGTCAAAGAACGTGGTTAATGGTTTTCTAGAGCTGCATATTTGGAATTTTATCGGGTATAGGAGAGCGCAGCTTTATCAGTGACTATCCTCTGCTCTGGCAGGTCTCTCCTTTTATTTTTCTGCAAAATAACCTTATTTTGGAGGTAGAGGAGGAAATACCCTGGCAGCGTAAGGGATTTGTAGGAAGCCCAGTTGTGGTTACTTACTAGACTTGAAATAAATAATAGGCAGTAGTTATCATGTTATTCCTTTCCCCCTATCAGCAGAGCTTGGAGCTGCTGTTATTTAGTCTATTTAGAGACTCTTTACTGACAACGATGTGCAGGATAACGTTTTATATGTGTCTGACACATTACAGTTATTCCAACAAAGTTTTTTAGACAACAGCTCAGGCTTTGCAGCACCCTGGAGAACCGTGTTTGCTTGGGAACTTGCATAAACCCGACTTCCGTAGGGACAACCTTTCCCAAAGAGCACCTTTTTGGGGAGCATCTATCTCCAATTGACCAAAATAATCACTTATATCACTTATTTAGGCTGACAGATCGAGTTTGTGTCCTAGTGTCTGAGTCTAATTGCTTTCCAAGAGTTATTTTATTGATTTTATATTTTTAAAATATATGTATGTATTTATTTTTTAATGCATTGCTCTTTTTCTCAGGGTTGAGGGTAGGAAGGATGACTGTGCTGGGGCTGGAGTTCAGTTTCCATTACGTCCTCATCTACAAATGCAGCTTAAATGTCAAAGCACAGTGTCTTCTTCAGGCTGTTTGTTTGGGTCTTTTTTAGCATCTAGACATAATAGCACTAAAAATAGTTTGCTGAGATTCTTCACTAATCTTTGGGGAGGGTGTTTTGGACAGGGGTGTAAACCAGGCTTAGTTTTTGGTTAGATAGATAAGTTTATTTGGGAAAGGAAAGCTCGGAGAGCCACCTAAGGAGATTTAAAACTGGTTTTTGTTCAGCGTGACCTGCCCAGTGACTGGGGACGTGTGGCGCGATGTCCTCGGGTGCCAAATGCCATCGCACCGAGCTCGTGCCTTTGGGTTGTTGTAGCGCTTCTGGCACTTGTCTTCTAAGTCAGATCCTAATTTTATCTCCTTACCCACACAGCTCCAGGACAATGTGACACAGCAGCGGAAAGGGAATGACATCAGAAAACGAGCAGATCTGTGCAGAGCAGCGGTGGGGTATTTTTTATAATTAAGAACAAGCCATGTTGAGGTGTTTCAGTGTCTCAAGCTTGTAAATGCGTGTGGCATGATCTCCATCCCGAAGCGCGGGCTGTGCGAGGCTGCTGCTGTCTCGGGTTGATTTTGCAGGGTAATTAAAGGCCGCCCATTTTAATTATCAATGCTTTCTGTGCCCAAACGCCTCCGTACCTAAAAATCCCGAACACTGTAGTATTAAACACCAGGATTTCGCAGTGCTGTGAAAAGACGGGGTCAATCCTTGCGTTTAAAAGAAAACACGACGACTTCTAACACACCAAGAGGTGTGTGTGAGGCAGGAAGCTGCTTTTTTATGCCGGTCACCCGCTTTGAATGCAAAGACAAACTTTTTCTACCCAAGTGTTCAGTGGAGACAGCTGGAACCCCCTCAGCAGCGCCCGGAATGATGAGAATCACATCAAACCAACAGTTGCTTGGATAGGGTGAGAGCGATATGTGTGTATTTGGTGGAAATGAATGTTTTCTGTTATTCTGCCAGGATTTCTACGTGTGGAGGAAAGCTCTTGTTTCGGAGAGTACAGAGCGGCTCTAAAACCGCTGGTGTTACAACTTGGAGGATGTTTTAGCTCTGGGCATGGAGCGACTCTCGAGCCTGCGCATCGTAGCCTGTGAACCAGGGCAATTACAGAGGGGTGAGAGGCAAAAATACCAAATATTTTGCAAGAAATGGTCTGTATAGGAGCAGGAAGGAGTGAAACTGGGACTGTAAAGGGTGTTTGGGGCAGGGTGTCACGGCGGCAGTGTTGGAAGCATTCCTTCGTGTAAGTTGTGTGTTGGAACAGATTAAAGAGCTGTTTGGTGTGTTGTTTTTTTATCCTGATGGGGAAGCTGCAGGTTCTGGCATCGGTGGATGCCATCGCAGGTAGCCCGGCGTGTGTGAGGCTGTGAAGAGCTGCCCAGCAGCGCTCGCTGTGACACTCGTCTTAATTACGAGTGTTTTTCAGACACTGAGGTTGAACTGACGCTTTGCAATTACAGGATCTCATCGTTCGATGTACAAACCGCGACTTTAGCCCTGGGGCTGGCCTACGAAGCCACCAGGAATGTAGAAATGTGGCTTTTTTTTTTCTCTCTTCTGCCAGGAAGGAGAGTTAAGTGATTCAGCACCATGGCTGTGACTCGAGCCGGCTCCGTCGTCACTTCTCAGTGCCAAACGCAAAGAGAAATGAGTTGAGATGCTTTTGAACGTGGTTCACCCCCGCATCTTCCTGTCGTCCTTCTCCCCCGTGCAGCAAAGTATTTAATAAGGGATATTTAAGGAAGGTTGCTTCCAGGAGGCCCTGGGGAGGCACGGTTAACTCTTTTGACTTTGAAAAAAGTGTTTTAAGGACTCTTCTATAGCAGGATATAACCTTTTCCCCTTAATTTGACTTTCATTGTTCGCCGCCAGCTGCTCACTGTCTCCATCCTCGCTGGGATATCCGTTTCCCCGCTGCCGGCCGGCGGTTCCTCCGTCTCTGCGGAGGCAGCTGATGTGCATTTTTCCTCTCGAAGGAAACTGCAGGTGCGTTTGCCCTCAACAAGAGCCTTTAGCTGCGACCCGACCTGCAGCTCAACGCCGCTGGCTCTTTTTATTCTTACATATCACCCCTTGCCTCCCAGTACAAGAGTTTGGTAGAAAATTCAACCTCCCACCCACCATTTATCGTCCCCAAACTGCTCATAACTGTCAATCCCGTGGGCTGTTGGCCCGTGGAGCCGCGTGACCGAGGACAAACACTGTGGTTTGGCATCTTGTAGTGACTTGTGTTTGTTCCCTGCTTACTGGGGCAGCAGGGAATTGCCGTGCAAACCAGTTTCTCTCCTGGGTTGTGCCCGCTGTGGTTTTTGACGGCTGGGGAGGCTCCGCTTGCAGCGAGCTCGCGGCGTCGGTTCAACAAACCGGCCTGAAAAGTGGAGCAGCTGCATCCTGCCAGAAGCTTGGAATTTCCTTCAGTATTGCCAGTTAACGGCTGGCAAAACTGGGACGTTCTCAGGTAGTTTTTATTTTCATCGATGATTAAATAAAACACTTTGCTGTTTCAGAGCCTCTTTTAACAGCATCAGCAGTTTTGAGGATCTAAAGACACCAGTGAGGTTGGGGAAGGTTCCCTGAAGAGAGACGGGGGCTGAAAACTGGCTTTATTTCTCTATTTAGCAAGTTTTTTTCTGCGTAGTCGCACCAATTGCAAAACCTCGACACCTTTGCGAAGGTAGATGCGAGCCCTGGGCAGAAGTTGACATGCTTAAAGCCACGCGTTCCGGGGTGATTAATCCGTCTTTGGGCTGATGGATGACTCGGCAGCTGCGTTGCAAAAGGAAGGTGAAGTGCAATGAGGCTCTGCTCTGCTCCACCGAGTCCTCGGGTGCATTTTGGGCAGGGCAGGGACTTTTTAAAAATTATTTCTTTACGAAGGAGGGTTATTGCAGCAAGCAGCAGGAATGCAAACCTGCCGGCTAGTCTTCCAATCGCCCGCAGGCTCTGGGGCTGAGCTGAAATCAAGCGTGTAGCTTGATGCGAATCGCACCGACTGCTGCTGCTTCTCTGCCTGAGATGTTTGGCGCTGGTTCTGGGAATTCGCTGCGTGTTCCCGTGGCTTTTTACCCTTAATCGAGTTTTCTTGCCTGTCGAAAAATAAAAGATGGCCTCGCAGCTGCCCTCTCACCGTGATACGTCAAATCCGCAACCCGCTGTAGGTTTATTGTAATAATGGTAGAATAGTTGTGGTGGATTCGCTTCTCTTGTTCCCGATTTGCAAGTCATCCCCTGATGGAGACACACACGCTCTCGCTGCCGCTTTGTAGCATTGCTGTGCCGAACAGTGGAATTAGATATATGTGCAGACAGGCTCAAACTCCACGACAAGCCTTCAGGTTTTTATTTTGATTCTGATTTTTGTCTCCTTCTTTTGTAGGAGATAGACAGACGGTTGGAAAAGAAGCTGAAGATCACGCAGAAGGAAAGGTAACACTGAGTTTCTTGGGGAAAAAAACCCTTATTTTTCTGAGGTGCCGTTGGACATCCGAAGGCCCAGGGAGCGGGAAAAGTGGGGAAACAGCTTCAAACTGAGCAGAAAACACTGGTTTTGAGTTCAGAAATAGGGAATGTCTGTAATCATGCCACTAGATGGCCCTTTCCATCCATAGCAGGGCAGCGGAAAGTTTCTTGAGAGCGATTTTATTCCAGAGCCTGGACGCAGCTACAGCTATAGAGAAGCTGTTTAAGAGGAAGATGCTCAAGAAATGGATGAGTCGGGTAATTCCAGCTCACGGCCCTGAATTGACTCACCATGTCTTGCATCAGTCACATTTTCTTTTCCTGCTTCCTTTGGGTAGGGGCAGGGGCGTGTGTGTTATTGTGTCCCAGCATAAATATTTGTAATCGCTTCTGACAAGTCTTTTTTGAAGTTTAATTTTTTTTTTATTCTTAGTAGGCCACTTAAAGAGTCCTGGTGTTATTTCTCTGGGACCTCCTCACAGAGAAGGGGCCATAATCTAATTCAGATGGTGAGATGGGGGCTGAGACTGGCTCTGAGGAGTGGAAAGCCGGTTATCCCGGCAAGAGGAGCCCGAAAAGTCCGTGCAGGGAGTGAAATCAAGGTGTTTATACCGATATCTTCAAATAGAAGTGCTAAAACTTGTGCCCAGTGTTGGCTTCTCTCTCCTTCAGTTGAGTTTAAAGATGTTCAATGCAGCAGGGACTGATTTACTGTCCCTTGGTGAGCAAAACCCCTCCGCCGCTCTAGTTTAGGGTTACAAACATAACGAGGTCTTTAATTATTCCAGGCTGACTCTTAATCACGGGGATGACATCTGACTGGGAGGAATTCACACGCAGAGCGAAAAACACGCCGTAGCAAACCAAGCACCAACTGAATTTTTATTTCTTTTTTTCTTTTCGACAGTAGAAAATCCAAATCTCCTCCTAAAGTGCCCATCGTGATCCAGGACGACAGCCTCACCGCGGGTCCCCCGCCGCAGATCCGCATCCTGAAGCGGCCGACGACCAACGGCGTGCTCAGCAACCCCCACTCCGCCAGCAGACCCTCCTTCCCCGTCAAATCCCTGGCACAGAGGGAGGCCGAGTACGCAGAAGCCAGGAAACGAATCCTGGGCAGCGCCAGCCCCGAAGAAGAGCAGGAGAAACCCATTCTAGACCGGTGAGAAACTCGGTTTATTGAGGCGAGGGTGGCGTTTTTGTGCCGTGGCGTCTCTGCGTGCACTCCTCGCTGACACCTTCACAGAATCCCAGAATGTCAGGGGTTGGAAGGGACCTCAAAAGCTCATCCAGTGCAATCCCCCCGGAGCAGGAACACCCAGATGAGGTTACACAGGAAGGGGTCCAGGCGGGTTTGAATGGCTGCACAGAAGGAGACTCCACAACCTCCCTGGGCAGCCTGGGCCAGGCTCTGCCACCCTCACCATGAAGAAGTTTCTTCTCATCTTTAAGTGGAACCCCCTGTGTTCCAGTTTGTAACTATTGTCCCTTGTCCTGTCATTGTTTGTCACCGAGAAGAGCCTGGCTCCATCCTCCTGACACTGCCCCTTTCCATATTGATCCCCATGAATGAGGTCACCCCTCAGTCTCCTCTTCTCCAAGCTCCAGAGCCCCAGCTCCCTCAGCCTTTCCTCACACGGCAGATGCTCCACTCCCTTCAGCATCTTCGTGGCTGCGCTGGACTCTCTGCAGCACTTCCCTGTCCTTCTTCCTTGTTGGAAGGAGGAGAACGAGCTCCTTGAAAAGTAAAATGAGGAGGAAGGAGAGGTTTTTTAGTGAGCAGGGTAGCACGAATCTTAAATTTATGGGGGTTAAAGGAAGCGCAAGTGCCTGATGAGGCTGTAAAGGTTATTTTAGGCCCTTGGAAGAGTGTGATAGGATATTGAGAAGATTGTGGGCAACTAGAGTTGACCTACCAGGGCCACGTCCTCGTCTTTCGTGAAGTTTTTGACTTAAGGGAGCTGCCATGAGCTTAAGCACTCTGAAATCTTATACGTAAGGAGGAAATTCATGATGCTGAAGGTGACAAAACATTGACCCAGGTTCCCAGAGAGGTGGTGGATGAACCATCCCTGGAGACATCCCAGGCCAGGCTGGACGGGGCTCTGAGCAACCTGAGCTGGTGAAGATGTCCCTGCTCATGAACTGGGTGAGCTCTGAAGGTCCCTTCAACCCCAAATATTTGATTATTTTATGATTCTATAACTGATATGGGTTATTTGAAGGCACCGTGCTCACCCTTTTATTCGCAGCATGAGTCTTGGCAACTCTTTGGAAAGAAATCAAGCTCTAGTTTGATTTCGATCGCGTTTCCCATCCAACGGAGCAACATGTGACAATTACCCCATGGCCGTGACCTCCCCCAGTGACAGATACAGGATGATTTGTCCCTGTCCTCTCTCCTCGCAGGCCGCCAAGGCTCTCCCAGCCCGAGGACACCCGACAGCCCAACAATGTCATCAGGCAACCGCTCGGTCCCGACGGCTCCCAAGGCTTCAAACAACGCCGATAAACCGCTGGCCGGAGATGCCGCTGTGCAAGGCAGGGTCCCCCCCGCCACGGCTCGCGCCGCCGTGCCGGACAAACGGACACGGAGCAAAGGGAACGACTCGATTTAATTGCACTGTGACCCCCTTTTTGCTCTGCCCACTGTGACCTTCAACCCCAGGCACTGTGACCTCCCCCTCGCCACCCACTGTGACCCCCCCAAGGGCTTGTCCCCGCGGCGCTGGAAAAGGGGACGACGAGGGGGTTTTTTTTTGGGGTGGGGGGCGGTTTTAACGGACTCGGAGGGGCGCAGGGAGCCGCGCGTGCGCTGCTCGGGTTGAAGCTACCGCCAGCAATAATGTTTGTTGTACTCGGAACGTGGGATTTAAGGAGAAGAAAAAAAAAAAAACAACAAAAAAAGCAAAAGAAATGGGAATTCTCCCCAGACGCGCATGTTGTCCGCATTGCTTTAGAGCAAGTTCTGTTTCAAAGGATCTCTTTTTATTTTATTTTTTTGTTTTCTGGTTTGTTTTCTGTATATCAGATCAACAGAGTGCATGGGAAGGGTTTTAACTCTTTGGTTTTAATTGAGAAGAGGTAGTTAAATGTTGGAAAAAGAGGTTTTTTCCACGAATTTCTGCGATTTTTCTGGCTTGGGTTCAGCAGACTCTCACTTTTCCTTCTTGTGGAAGCGACCTGCATCGCCTCGTTTCCCTCTCGCACCCGTGAAAACTTGGCTGGTATTTTCTGCTGACTTGGAGGAAAAGCTTAAAATCCACTTTTAAAATTTGTTTTGTTTTGTTTGGATTTGGGGAGAAGGGAATGTGGATGGATCCCGTGGAAACGCGCCGCGGTTGCTGTTTGTGGCCGAGAGCGAACCCGTCGGCGAAGAATTAGGAGAACAGGGCGCCGCTCCACAGAATAAATCCATGGGGAGAGTCCCGATGCTAACGATGGCTTCAAAATCCGCTCGGTCACGGTCCGAGCTGCGTTCGCCTCCTGAAACCGCAGAGATCAAGAGCAAAACCCGGCGTTGGAGAAATTTGGGGTGATTTCCCCTCCGTGAGGCTTCAGGCACGGGAATTTCCTCCTCCGGCTCCCGGGAAGAGGCTGGTGACCCTCGAAAACACGGATGTTTTCCCCGGATAAAGCTGACCTACCTTAATATCGCTTAATATCGGGGGATTTGATGAACACTAAACATCTCCTTGGAGGAGATGGCACCAGAAAACGGTTTCTGGTTCTTCCGTATGGCTGCAGCCTGCGCTGCCCCTTCGCCGTCAGTAGGTTCAAGGGTAAACGAGCAAATCTCAGCGTCTTTGACACGAAGGGAAGCGACCGTACAAAAAAAAAAAAAAGACGTGTGTGCAAATACGGCTTAAAAAACCCCAAATACCGGTAAAAATAAAACTACCTGTGTATAAAAAGAAGCCGCTAGAGCGTTAATTAGCTAATTAAAGCTGATTAAGCACTGAGGATGGTGGTGAGTGGGGATGGGTGGGCGGATGACCCCTGAGTGTCCCCAACCCTGGCGCTTTTTTTTGGGGGGGGGCTCTTATTTATCCCCCAGGGGAGTAAGTTGGGGGGAGCGGGCGGGGAGCAGGACGTCAGCAATAACCCTTGTCACCGCGCCTTTCCTTAATTATCACTAAAAACAGCTTTTAACGGCCAAAAAAAACCCCAAATCCACCTGCTTCCTGGTGTAGCTGGACAGTGTTAAAGTTGCCGCCGTCTCCGGCACCGAGTTCTCCATTTCTGGCACCGAAATTTTGATTTCTGACACCAAAATCTTCATTTCCGGCACCGAAATCTCCGTCCCGGTGAGCAGGACGCGTCCCGCCCGCAGGCAGGGCCTGGCACCGCTCCTGCCCCTTCGTCCCGGGAGAAGCGGAGGATAAACATGGTACCGCGTGTTTTCACCCCAAAACGATGCGCCGCAGAGAAAACGTTTTATAAATTGTATTTTAAATAAATGTCTTTAAACTTTTAATGACTTTTTTTTTCCCTCCTTTATCCCGTCTCTCCCAGGGGCTGCCTCAAGAGGGATGTTTCGGTGGCAGCTTAAGATCCAAATGCGAGTTTATCCTTAACAATTCCTCAGGACGGTAAAATCTGGGAGCATTTGGCCATAATTATGCTGGTATTTACCCAAAAAGTGGGAATTCTGCCCCATTTTTANTTGGGGGGAGCGGGCGGGGAGCAGGACGTCAGCAATAACCCTCGTCACCGCGCCTTTCCTTAATTATCACTAAAAACAGCTTTTAACGGCCAAAAAAAAACCCCAAATCCACCTGCTTCCTGGTGTAGCTGGACAGTGTTAAAGTTGCCGCCGTCTCCGGCACCGAGATCTCCATTTCTGGCACCGAAATTTTGATTTCTGACACCAAAATCTTCATTTCCGGCACCGAAATCTCCGTCCCGGTGAGCAGGACGCGTCCCGCCCGCAGGCAGGGCCTGGCACCGCTCCTGCCCCTTCGTCCCGGGAGAAGCGGAGGATAAACATGGTACCGCGTGTTTTCACCCCAAAACGATGCGCCGCAGAGAAAACGTTTTATAAATTGTATTTTAAATAAATGTCTTTAAACTTTTAATGACTTTTTTTCCCTCCTTTATCCCGTCTCTCCCAGGGGCTGCCTCAAGAGGGATGTTTCGGTGGCAGCTTAAGATCCAAATGCGAGTTTATCCTTAACAATTCCTCAGGACGGTAAAATCTGGGAGCATTTGGCCATAATTATGCTGGTATTTACCCAAAAAGTGGGAATTCTGCCCCATTTTTAGGCTCACTGGGGAGATGTGGTCTGAGGAGGGTGGGAAGTGGCAGCACTCAGAGGGGAGATGTGATTTCCAACCACAGATGTGGCTGTGAGCTGTGCCTGTGCTGCTTCTTGCCGTGGAGGGCAAAAAAACAGATTTTTGTTTTATTTTATTTATTTTTTTGGGATGTGCTGGTGTTCCTGCTCCTGTGTTGTGCTCTATAACCCCCAGAAAACGTGGGCAGAGGCTGTTGAGGTGCATCCAACTGAGGTGGAGGAGTCAGGGTGCGCTGGAAGCTCCCGCAGGCGCTGACTCCCTTTTAATTCTCGTTTTTAATATATTTTTTTTTAATGTGAAATAACAAATAAACGTGAATTTTAGTGACCACCGTCCTGCAGGGGACCCTCCCACCCGCCAGGGGGCGCCGCGGGCAGCGAGTGCGAAAGCGCCTCCGCTCACTTCCGCCCCTCCGGGTGAAAAGGGGGCGGGACCATAGAGGCTGGCGCTACCACCGAGGCGGGGGCCAGAGCGGCGGCGGGCGGAGTTCCGCCGCGATGGCGGCCATGGCGGCGGAGGAGGAGGAGTACGAGGCGGTTCTGTGCGTGAAACCGGCGGTTCACGTTTACCGGCTGCCGCCGCGGGCCTCCAACCGCGGCTACAGGTGGGGCCTGCGCCTCTCCCGAGGGGCCTGTCCCGCTTGGGGGGTGTTTCTGCCCCGCTTGGGGTTGCGTGGCAACCCCAAGCGGTTCCCTCCCTCCCACAGGGTCTGACATGGGGGGGTCTGTCTTCTCCCCGGGGGTCCCCGTACCTTGGGGTGTTTGCGGCCACTCCCCACGGGTTGTGCGAGGCCAGCGGGGTCTGGAGCGAGTTGAGAGAAGGGAAGGGAGCTGGGGAAGGGGCTGGAGCACAAGTGTGATGGGAGCGGCTGAGGGAGCTGGGGGGTTCAGCTGGAGAACAGGAGCTGAGGGGAGACCTTCTGATCTCTGAACTGCCTGAAAGGAGCTTGGAGCCAGGGGGGTCGGGCTCTGCTCCCCAGGAACAAGCGCCAGGAGCAGAGGAAACGGCCTCAAGTTGCACCAGGGGAGGTTGAGGTTGGATGTGGGAACAATTTCTTCCCCAAAGGGCTGTGGGGCATTGGAACAGGCTGCCCAGGGCAGTGCTGGAGTCACCATCCCTGGAGGGGTTGGACAGACGGAGATGAGGTTCTCAGGACATGGGGCAGTGCCAGGGGTGCGGAACGGTTGGACTCGATGATCTTGAGGGGCTTTTCCAACCAAAATGGTTTTGTGATCTCTGCCCCCCATCCCAGCCCCCAACAGGGTTTCCCCATTCCCCCCGGTGTTTTGGGGCTCCTCTCCCGTCAGTCCAGACCAAAGGCTGCCCTGGCACAGCCAGGCTGTAGCTAACACAGCTCAGCACCTCTGACAGTCTGCTTTCGAACTGGAGATCCCGTGGAAAGGGAAGCGAAACCTCTTGTGCAATTCTTGCCTGCTCCCCTCTGGGACCTGATGCCTGGTTTTGCAGGAGGCCCGGCTGGTTTGGGGTGAAATGAGAGACATTGTGACAAATCCACCTCCTTCCACAGCAAGCACAGGTGCAAGCGGGTCCTCATGGTACCGTTAATGAGGGGAGTCGAGCAAACGAGCTCTGTGACGTGTTACAGGGATGTTAAAATAGATCGGTGGCCTTGTCTGGGACGTGAGAGGCGGCTCAGACCTCAGTCACCGTTTCCTCTTTCTCCAGAGCTGCAGAGTGGCAGCTGGACCAGCCAGCGTGGAGCGGGAGGCTGCGCATCACGGCCAAGGGCAAGGTCGCCTTCATCAAGCTGGAGGACAAGACCTCGGGTAAGGAGGAGGAGGAGGGAAGCGACAGTGCCTTCATGGGGAGGAAGATGACGCAGAGACGCTGCGCCCTGCTGTTAACCCACTCTTGTTTCTGTGTTTTTTCAGGAGAGCTTTTTGCCCAGGCGCCGGTGGAGCAGTTCCCTGGCATCGCTGTGGAGAGCGTCACTGACTCCAGCCGATATTTCGTCATCCGCATTGAGGACGGGAATGGTACGTCAGGATACGCGGGGGACAAACTGGGGGAATTGCCTCAAAAAGTCTTCAGTGCCCTCGCTGCTCTTATTTGTGAAGGATTCTCGCTTCCAAGGGCTAAATATTCCCTGCGTATGGTGCCAAAGGGGTGAATTATTTCACTCCCATGTACCAGCCTCACTCCGTCCTTCGCCGGAAATAAAAGCAGCTTGATTTTGCTGCTTGGTGTTAGTGTGAGGACACCTCTGTATGAACAATTGTCACCATGACACTGACCTCTGCTTTGACTCGCTTATATTAATTTAGAAACTGGTTTTACTAAGCCTGTACTTGTATCTAACAAGTTGAAGGTTTCTTCAGTCCCATATCTGAGTCTCCAGAGGAGGTGGCAGGCAAGAGAGCGTGTGGGATGGGGCATCCCCTTGCCCTTCCTCCACTGCTTTGCGATTCCAGCCCTTCCTCCTGCTCCTTCCCCAGGCCGCCGAGCTTTCATCGGAGTTGGCTTTGTTGACCGAGGGGATGCTTTTGACTTCAACGTGGCTCTCCAGGACCATTTTAAGTGAGTTTGTGGCTCTCCCTGTGTCCTCTTGGCTCAATTTTCTTTTTTTTTGTGGCTGGGGGAGAGAAAGCTGCGAGCTCTTGTCGTGTGTGAGCAGGCAGACGTGTGAAGAGGCAGAAATGCCTGTTTCTCTGTGCAGCTTTTGCGCAGGCAGCTCTGCTTTGCTCAGGTATTTCCCAGCAGGCTCCCAAACTGGGCTTCCCAGTCCAAAATTTAGCAAACTCCTTAATTGTTTTTCGTTTCCTGACGTGCCACCGCTAAGGGGCTGCTCCTGAGGGGTTGGGATGCTGCTGCTGGTTGGAATCACAGGATCGTTTTGGTTGGAAAAGCCCTTCAAGCTCATTGAGTCCAACCATAACCCACCCTGCCCCATGTCCTGAGAACCTCATCTCCCTCTGTCCAACCCCTCCAGGGATGGTGACTCCAGCACTGCCCTGGGCAGCCTGTTCCAATGCCCCACAGCCCTTTGGGGAAGAAATTGTTCCTAAATCCAACCTCAACCTCCCCTGGTGCAACTTGAGGCCGTTTCCTCTGCTCCTGGCGCTTGTTCCTTGGGAGCAGAGACCAAGAATCATCCCCTAGCGCTGCCCATAGCACGTGGCTCTGTCTGGCGCGCTTTCAGCTCACATCCAGTGCCTTTAAGTATTTGCTGCCAGGTTGAGGGGCTGATCTGGGGCAGGATTTGTCTGGTGGAGCCTCAGGCTGGTGGTTGACATCTCCTTTTTTACATATTTAATCCCCGCAGGTGGGTGAGGCAGCAGAGCGAGCTGGCCAGACAGGCCGAGAACCCCGAGCAGGGACCCAAGCTGGATCTGGGCTTCAAGGAGGGACAAACCATCAAACTCAACATTGTGGTGAGGGTTTTTTTTCTGGCTAAATCCACTCCCAGCATTTCGCGTGCGTGGCACAAGAGGAAGCAGCAGCTTTTCCCTGAAATCCCCGTGCAGGGGGGAGTCCGGCGCGGAGCTCGTGATGTACAGAGCGGTTTTAACAGTTCCTGGTTACAGAACCGGATTTGTGGTTTTGTGGTGGGGATTTGTGGGTAAAAAAGGTCCTCAGTTTGACCATTTTTGCTGCACCAGCAGCGAGATATCACAGCACGGCAGGATTTTTTCCGCGAAACAAAGCGATTTGGCTTCATGCGAGCCACGGCTGGGAGGAATCGCACTCCGGCTCTGGATTTAAATGTGATACCACCCACATTTCCCTCTCTCCTTGCAGAATATGAAGAAAAAAGAAGGAGCGACGGGGAACACCAGACCACGTCCTACAGGTCTTGGGGGCCTGAGCTTGCTCCCACCACCCCCGGGGGGCAAATCTGCATCTGTTTGTCCATCCGGAGAGCGTCCGTCTTCAGTCTCTGCCCCGCTCCCGGGCACCCCCATCACAGGTCTGTGGTCAGCAATGGCCCTAGAGCTTTTTAGACTCAGTTTTATCTGTGAAAATTGGGAAAACAGAGCAGGGAATCTGGGAATAAGAGTGAGAATTAACTCCTGGTGTTTGGTTTTTGTGTTTTTCTGATTTTTCTGGCTGCTGACAGACGCCCTCCTGGCCTGGCCGCAACCCGCTGCAGCTCCCACCGCCACCGACGTCTGGGGAGACTTCGCCAAAGCTTCGGGGTGAGGCCATGGGGCGGTTTGTGTGTGGTTAAAAACCCCCCGTCTGCACCAAATCCTGCTGGTTTTCCTGAAAAACCCCGCTGGGGTGGGGGTATCGCTCCATCCAAATGCCCTTTGGGGGTATAAAAGTGGCTCCTTTGGGATTTAAAAGCAGCTCTGACACAAATCCCCCGCATTTGTAGGTCAGCGGGGTGACCACAGAGCCCCCGTTTCTGGCTGCCCAGCTCCCTCCTCGCATCCCGCAGCCCCTTCTGGTGTCTAAAACCTCCTTTTTTCCCCTCCCCAGGTCAAATTCTACCCAGACTCAGGCAAACACGGGCTGGGTCCAGTTCTGACCTGGCTACTGGGATCAGCGCCATTCCCTCAGGACCAAAGTGGGGGCTCGGGGACACCCCGCTCCTGCCCTTAAATCCCCCCCGCACGCATCGAAATGCTGAAATAAATGCTGGAGAACATCAAAAACGTGCCTTAAAACACTCCGCATCAGCGCCCTCCGCATTGGGGGCGTTTTATTTTCCACCTGGAGCGCAGCAAAACCTCCGAGGCTTCACCTTTCTGCAATAAAAACCCCGTCAGCTTCATCACCTCTCGTTAGTAATGAGCAGGAGGCCTCTCCCTCGCAACACTGCCCCAATTTAAGGTAATTTTTGGTAATATTTTATATGATTAGAGCCTCCTCGGAGATTTCTCCGCTTTCTTCTTGCATATTTGAGCTGGATAAATCCTCTCGGTGAGGAGCATCCTCCTGGAGAACATCTCACCTGCAAAATCCTGACAAAACGCCACACTCAACGTCGCCCTGATTTTCTTCGGAGCATTTAAATATAAACTGTGGGAGGTGAGGAGCTGAACCGCTGCGTTTCGATGCTGAAATTCCTCATTTTTTTACTCCAGGAAGAATTTTTTCACCTCTATTTTGAAGCCAAATATTTTTGTACTTCTTTCCACGGACATTTTATGAAGCGATATAAGCCATGAAGGACAGAACGGAGTCGGTGTCTGTGACAGAGCTGGGCTTGAGATTCCTCTTTAAACAAATATTTTCTTACCTATTTATTTTAAGGCCTTTCAGTGCACAGAATCCTGCTTATTTTTTTATTTCTTCAGCGTCTCGGCTTTTTATTATTTCCATTTCCCAACTGGATGACGAGTACTTGGGTTTCAGAGCTTGGCGGGTGAGAGCTGTAACACTTCAAAATGAACAATAAAATGGATTTTGGTGCCAAATGTGATCTTTTTTACCCCCAGCGTGGGCTTAGGGGGGCAGGGACAGGTTTGGAAAAGCGGTTTTGTGGGGTTTTTTCCCCTCCTCGCCGGTGCCGAGGAGACGGACAGCGAAGCACAACAGACGCGTGTTGCTTAGCAAGAGGCTTTACGGGGCGTGAAGGACTCCGGGAGGGGAAGGTAAGGACAGAAATGGGGGGAAAAAACCCAATTATTTTCCATCCCTGGAGCTTGGGGGGGGTCTGGAGGCATCTCCCGCTTGGCCTGAGGGACCCGAGGAGCCATAAATTCTTAATTTCCCCCCCTTGTCGTTAATTTGTGGCTCTCTGGGGGAGAAGGTGAATTCCTGGGGGCAGGTTTGGGGTGTCGGTGGTGGGTGGGACACCCCCCATTTATTCACACACACCCCCCCCCCCCAGCAACAGCACAAGGAATTTGGAGCTCAAATTCTAGATTTTCCAGCAGCTTTTCCTGCCTGGGTGGGGGCAAAAAGCCTTTAATTACCCCAGAGGGTAAAATTTGTTGCCCCAGCTCCATCCTGGGGGGGTTTAACCCACCTCAGGACGCTCCTCCCCGGAGCTTTTCGTGCCAGAGCAAACCCCTGGGCGTTAATGAGCTTAACGAGAGCTGGGATTTAACGAAAGGGCTGGCTGAGCCTCTCCAAGAAGCTCCTTTCCCTGGTGGAACCAGGACCTTCCTGCCCGGGGGGGCCCAGCGCCACAAAGTAAGGACGTTTCCTCTCATTTTGGGCACGGGGAAGCTCCGGAAATTGCTATTCTTAAACATTTCCCTTTATTTTCCCTCGTTCCTCTCTCCCTAAGAGTTGGTGGTTTCGATTTACAAAGCCCTGGTTTTATTTACAAAGCCCAGCTTGGCCGGGGCGGGAATATTCGGAATATTCGGTGGTATTTTTGGGGGGTGGGTGTTAAAACGCGGCGGCTCGCGGTGTCACCGGAGGCGTTGGGGACCCCCGAAGTGAGCAGGAAGAGGAGGGTCCCCGCTCCCGCCGTCACGCAGGGAGGGGAAAAAACCGAGGATTTCGGGCTAATCCCGACCACGCATCCGCTTCCCGCTCGCAGGCCGCGCGAGGGAGCCGCAAAAATCGCCAAAAAAGGGGCTTTGGGGAGCAAAAAGGCCGCGGCGAGGGGGGCGCGAGGGGCTCGGCGCAGCCCATGAGTGACCCCGAGGCTGTGGCTGAGCCCTTCCTCCTGGTCCACGGGTGGCCCTGTCCACGGGTGGCCCCCCCTTGGCACAGCGGGAAGTGGCGGCCGCTCTCGCGGGAGCTGCTGCGGTGGGTTCGCGGGTGCAAAAAGGCGCCCGGGGAGGGGGTTTTGTGAGCGCAAATGGGATTTTTGTGATGGAAAAGCGCGGCTCCGCGGCGGGTTTGTTGGGGAAAATGCAGATTTGTGGCGGCAGCTGCGGGTCTGCAGCAGTGTTGCCATGGCAGATGCGAATTTGCAAGAGTT
This sequence comes from Pampusana beccarii, assembly GCA_013399365.1. NCBI lineage: Eukaryota > Metazoa > Chordata > Aves > Columbiformes > Columbidae > Pampusana > Pampusana beccarii. Next base: position 23,457 of record VWYH01010890.1, on the reverse strand, counting down.
TTGCGAGCGCGACTGCGAATCTGCAGCCGTTTTGTAATTGCAAACACAAATTTGGGGGGGGGTCACTGCAAATGCAAATTTGCAGCAGTTTTATGATTGCAAACACANGAATTTGCAGCAGTTTTGTGATTGCAACTTCAAATCTGCAGCCGTTTTGTGATTGCAAACACAAATCTGCAGCGGTTTTGTAATTGCAAACACAAATTGAGGGGGGTGTCACTGCAAATGCAAATTTGCAGCAGTTTTGTAATTGCAAACACAAATTTTGGGGGACGTGTCACCGCAAATGTGAATTTGCAGCAGTTTTGTGATTGCAACTGCAAATCTGCAGCCGTTTTGTAATTGCACACACAAATTTCCAGGGATCTTGCGATCACAAACATAAATTTGCAGCAGTTTTGTGGTAGCAACTGTGAATCTGCAGCGGTTTTGCAGTTGCAGACACAGATTTGCAACGGTTATGTGGTTGCAACTATAAATCTGCAGCACTTTTGTGATTGCAGCTGCAAGTCTGGAGTGGTTTTGTGGTCGCAAACACACATTTGCAGCAGTTTTGTGGTTGCAACTGCAAATCTGCAGCAGTTTTGTGATTGCGAACACAAATTTGCAGGGGGTTTGTCACTGCAAATGCAAATACGCAGCAGCTGTGTGATTGCAACTGCAAATCCGTAGTGGGTTTGTGGTTGCAAACTGTGTCACTCTGCATGTTGAAGTTGTGCAGGGTGAAATATTTGCAGCTGGGAGGGGGAAAAATGCTTTTTGTGGCTTTGACTGTGTGCGTGGGGAAGGCTCAGGCCAGGCCCCTCCCTGCTGGAGGAACAAAGTGGCTTTTGGCTGCAAAGGGCATCGTGTCCCCAGCCCAGGACCATGTCCCTATAATGGGACCGTGTCCCCATCCCATGGTCATATCACCATCCCAGGGCCGTGTCCCCATCCCAGGGCCGTGTCCCCATCCCAGGGACTGTGTCCTCATCCCAGAGCTGTGTCCCCATCCTGGAGCCGTGTCCCTATCACTGGACCATGTCCCTATCACTGAACCATGTCCCCATCCCAGGTGGGATCCCCATCCCGAGGACCATGTCCCCAACCTGGGCAGTGTCTCCATCCCAGGGCCATATCCCCCATCCTGGGGCTATGTCCCCACCCCAGGACCATGTCCCCATCCTGGAGCCATGTCCCTATCACTGGACCGTGTCCCCAACCTAGGGCAGTGTCTCCATCCCAGGGCCATGTCCCCTATCATGGGACCATGTCCCCATCCTGGGGCCATGTCCCCATCCCAGGAACTGTGTTCCCACCCCAGGACCATGTCCCCATCCCTGGGGCTATGTCCCCATCCTGGAGCCATGTCCCTATCACTGCACCATGTCCCCATCCCAGGTGGGATCCCCATCCCAGAACCAAATCCCCATCCCAGGGATGTGTCCTCATTCAATGGACCACGTCCCCATCCTGGGGCAGGACCCCATCCTAGAGACTGTGTCCCCATCCCGGAGCCAGATCCCCATCTGGGGACCATGTCCCTATCACTGGACCATGTCCCCATCCCAGGTGGGATCCCCATCCCGGGGCTGTGTCCCCATCCCAGAGTGGGATCCCCACCCTGGAGCCGGATCTCCATTCCATGGCCATATCCCCATCTGGGGACCGTGTCCCCATCCTGGGCCCACGTCCCCAGGGCAGAGCCACCCTGAGCCCGGTCCCGTCCCGCAGCGGCCGTGGTGGGGGCCATGTCCTCGCTGCTGTCCCTCCAGGAGGAGAACCGCATCCTGCAGCAGGAGCTGTCGCGCGTCGAGGACCTGCTGGCGCAGAGCCGGGCCGAGCGCGATGAGCTGGCCATCAAGTACAACGCCATCAGCGAGCGGGTAGGGCTCACCCAAAACCACCCGTTTTAACCCCAAAATCTAACCATGTGAGCCATAACCTTTGCGTGCTCGGAGCGGCATCTCGAAACGTCTCGGTGATGGGAATTTTGGAATTTTGGTGCTGTGTCCGGACCTGTCCTGACTTGTCGGGGCTTGTCCTGCGGGATGCACAAAGCATCTTGCCCCCCCCCATCCCTATTTTATTTACTCCGCTGCTTTTCGGGAAGCGGGGACCCCCCCGCCCCGTCGGCATCGCTCGCCTTCGCATCCCCTTGCCGTGGCAACGGGGCAATCAAAAAGGGCTTTGGGCAGCGGCCAGAGCCTGAACGTGGCTCCTGTGCGATGGGGAGACCCAAATCAAGGGGTCCCTGGTTTTTTTTTGGGGGGGGGCAGCCCCTGTTTGTGCCTGGTTATTTACAAAAAAAGCACAAATATCAGGAAAATAGCCCAAGGGCGTTCACCGCTGCTGAGCTCGGGGATCCTTTACCCATCAGCAAGCCAGGCTGGGGCTTTGCCGACCCCTCTGGTTCAAAGTTGGGTTATTTTTAAAAACACATTCAAATTTTCGTGTTTATTCCCAGCATGTGCATGCAAAGAGGGGGGGGATGCAGAATTTTGGGGGGGGGTCTCAGCTTTGCTTATGTGGGGTTTGCTGCAGGACCACCCAAGGCGATGCCTTTGCCTGGGACAGGGTGTCACGAGCCAAGCCGGAGGATGCTCAGCGAGTGCCGGGGGGCAGGTTTAGCACCCCGGTGTGTGGAGTTGGGGGGTGTCCCAACATCTCCTACATCCCCCCCCCGCTTCAAAAAATCCCCAGCTGGAGCAAACCCTGCGGCTGGAGACGGGCGAGCGGGAAGCGGCGGAGAACCGGAGCCTGGCGCAGCACAACATCGAGCTGCGGCGCCTGCTGGAGGAGGAACAAGCCGCCTACAAGCGCAAGCTGCAGGCGTACCAGGAGGGCCAGCAGCGGCAGGCCCAGCTGGTGCAGAAGCTCCAAGCCAAGGTAAATCCTTCCCAGGGGACACGGGGACATTTTGGGGACCCCGTCTGTGGTGTCACCCACCCCGTCCTCTCCGCCCAGGTGTTGCAGTATAAGAAGAAATGCGGCGAAGTGGAGCAGCAGCTGCTGGAGAAGGCGACGGAGCTGGAGCAGGAGAGGCTGACGGTGAGCGCTGTTTTTTTTGGGGGGGGGGTCCCCTGAACTAACCCTGACCCAAATTGGGGTGCTGATGAGCAGGCGGCCCTCCCTGCAGAGCCAGCTGGATGTGAGCGGCTCGCAGCCCGAGGAGGAGAGCAGCAACGAGCTGGAGAACGCCCTGATCCGGCTGGAAGAGGAGCAGCAGAGGTGAGCGGGGGGTCCCGGCGGAGCTGTGGGACCCCCCCGCCTTGGTTGATGCTCCATCTGTGACCCCCCGCCCCATCCCAGGAGCAGCAGCCTGGTGCAGGTGAACTCGATGCTGCGGGAGCAGCTGGAACAAGCCAACGTGGCCAACGCGGCGCTGAGCGAGGACATCCGCAAGCTGACGGCCGACTGGGCGCGGGCGCGGGACGAGCTGGAGCAGCGGGAGGCGGAGTGGAGGCGCGAGGAGGAGGTTTGGGGGGACCCTGGGATGTGGGGGGAGCTGGGGATGCGAGAGGGAGCAGGAAAGGGGGTGGAGGGGAGAGGGGTGCGAGGTGGAGGGGTGCGGGGAGGGATGAAGGAGCGCGGGGAGGGATGCAGGAGGACCAGGAGGGATGTGGGGCTGTGGGAGACGTATTGAGAAGAATTTGGGGGTACAGGGCATGCAGGGTGTGATGGGAAGGGGACGTGAGGCAGAGGGATGCGGCGTGAAAAGGGATGTGGGGCTGGTAGGAAGGGATGCAGGATCACTGGGAGGGATGCAGGGCCACCAGGAGGGATGCAGGATCATGGGGAATGTTACACAGACAAGAATTTGGGGATCCAGGGGGTGCAGCATGTGATGGGAAGGGGATATGAGGCAGAGGGATGTGGGGATGCAGCACAGAAAGGGATGCAGGACCACCATGAGGGATGAGGAACCTCTGGGAGGAATGTAGGGCCATGGGGGATGCTGAACACAGAAGAATTTGGGGGTGCAGGGGATGTGACACATGATGGGAAGACTACGCGAAACAGAGGGATGCAGCATGGAAAGGGATGCAGGAGCACCAGGAGAGATGAGGAACCCCTGGGAGGGATGCAGGTCCATGGGGGACGTTGCATGGAGAATTTGGGGATGCTGGGGATGCAGCATGTGGTGGGAAGGGGATGCAGGGATGTGGCATGGAAAGGGATGCAGGAGCACTAGGAGGGATGCGGGGCCATGGGGGATGGTGCGCAGAGAAGAATTTGGGGGGGCAGAGGATGTGCACGCGATGGGAGGGTGACAGGAGGCAGAGGGATGTGTCCCCTGTCCTTCTGCGCACAGGGTGGGAGGGAATTGGGGTGGGGGTGCTGGCTGCAGAGCACCGAGGGGGTGATGGGTGCGGACATGGGGGTTTTACCCGGAGATTTGGGGATCAAAGGGAGAGGAATGGGGGCCGGGGGAGGCGAGGGGCAGAGATGGGACCATGACCAGGACTAACGTCACCCTGTGCCCCCGCCAGTCCTTCAACAGCTACTTCAGCAGCGAGCACAGCCGCCTGCTCGGCCTCTGGAGGCAGGTGGTGGCCTTCAGGCGCCACTTCGGGGACATGAAAGCCACCACCGAGAGGTCAGCGGTGTCCGGGGGGGGGGTCTCCGGCTGTCCCCGAGCCCCGGCGGGTCCCCAACCCCACGTGTCCCCCGGCAGGGACCTGTCGGAGCTGCGGCACGAGGCGTCGCGCACGGGCAGGGCTGCGCACGCCGCCTGCCTGCACCTGGCAGCCAACCTGCGGCTGGCCGAGAGCCAGGCGGGCGCCGCGCGGGAGAAGCAGGCGATGCGGCTGGCACAGCTGGAGGAACAGCTGGCGGCGCGGGACGCCGACCTGGAGAAAGCCGCTCTCAGCACCAGGTAGTAGGGTTGGGGGGTGGTTTTTTTTTTGTGGGGGTGGGTGTCAGAGGGGCTGCGGTGCTGCCCGTGTCCCGCTGCAGGCTGGCGGAGCTGGCGGCGGCGCTGGAGCGACTGCGGGTGGAGGACGGGGAGAAGGAGCGGGCGGTGGAGGCGCTGACGCTGCAGCTGCAAAAACTGGTGGGTGCAGGGGGTGAGGAGATGGGAGGTGGGGTGTGGGTGCCCGGTGTGGGGGTGCAGGGATGTGCACTGGGGAACTGTGCAGGCTGAGGCGTCCTGCATGATGCACAGCGGCGCAGGGTGCACAGTGCACTGCTGCAATGCACGATGCACACAGGTGCACAGTGCATGCCCAGCAGCCGTGCGCGATGCACGGCGGGGCAGGGTGCATGATGCACAGTGGGACAGGGTGCACAATGCACAGCTGCAATGCACAATGCACACAGTGCATGCCCAGCAGCTGTGCGCAATGCACAGCGGCACAGGGTGCACAGCTGCAATGCACGATGCACACAGTGCATGACCAGCAGCCGTGCGCGATGGACGGCGGGGCAGGGTGCACAATGCACTGCTGCAATGCACAATGCACACCGTGCATGCCCAGCAGCCGTGCGCGATGCACAGCAGGGCAGGATGCATGCTCAGCTGCAGTGCACAATACATGCCAAGCAACAAGGCATGCCAGGGTGTGGTGCATGATGCTTGCCAAGCCATGATGCATGCTAGAGCGTGATGTGCAATGCGCACCAGTGTGTGATGCACGCAGGAGCACGATGTGTGCTGCACACCGGGGTACAATGCATGATTCGTGCTGGGGTGTGATGCACGATGCATGCCTGAGTGCAGTGCACGCTTGAATGCAATGCACAATGCATGCTGGACCGGGCTGCACATCCACAGACGTTACACTCTGCGGCACAGCACATACCAGGGCATGCTGCACCCCAGGGCATGCTACACGCCAAATTCCACCCGCCAGGGCATGGTGCACACCACGGTGCAATGCACGATGCATGCTGGGGTGCACTGCACACCAGGGTACATTGTACAATGCATGCCAAGGCATTATACACACCAGAGCACGATGTTTGGTGCGTGCCAGGGTGCAATGCATGCCCGGGCGTGATGCACGATGCATGTCAGGGTGTGATGCACGCTGGGCTGCAATGCACAATGCATGCCTGGCTGCGATGCCCAGTGTGCACCGGTCGTGCCCGACACCACCTCGGGGGTTGCAGGAGACCTCGCGTGCCCAGGAGCCATCGCCGGCAGAGGTGGAGGCTTTGCGTGCCGAGGTGGAGCTGCTCCGGCAGACGCTGCAGGACGTCACCCAGGTCACAGTTGGTTTCCCCCCCTCCCCGCCTCAGTTTCCCCCTCCCCGCCTCAGTTTCCGCTGGGTGACCCGGGGTGTCCCCCGTCCCCTCGCAGGCGGTGCTGGCAGACGACCCTGACCACCCACCGTCCCCCCCGGCGTCCCCCCCGTGTCCCCTCTCGCCCAGCGCTGCCACCGCCGCCGTTCACGCCGCCCTGTGCCGCCGCCACCTCCAGCTGCAGGTGAGCCCGGGGGCTGCGGGAGGAGGATGCTGATGCTGAGGATGATGATGGAGGCTGATGCCCCCGTCTGTCCCCCAGGAGGCGCGGGGCCAGGCGGAGGCCGGGCGGGAGGAGGCCGGGACCCTGCGGCAGGAGCTGGGGGACAGCGAGAGGCGGGTGGGGACCCTGGAGCGGCAGCTGGAGCAGCTCAGCGCCGAGGCCGAGGGCCTGCGCAGGTACCGGCTGGCTGTCTGTCTGTCCCCAGCTCTGTCTGTCTGTCCAGAGCTCCGTGTCTCTGTCCCGAGCTCCATCTCTCTGTCCTGCACTCTGTCCATCTGTCCCAACCTCTGCCTTTCTGTCCCAAGCTCTGTCTGTCCTGAGCTGCATCTCTCTGTCCTGAGCTCTGTTTGTCTGTCCTGAGCTCCATTCATCTGTTCCAAGCTCTGTTTGTCTGTCCTGACCTCTGTCTTTCTGTCCCGAGCTTCGTCTCTCTGTCCCAAGCTCTGTCTCTCTGTCCTGAGCTCCATCTGTCTGTCCCAAGCTCTGTCCATCTATCCTGAGCTCTGCCTATCTGCCCTGAGCTCCATCCATCTGTCCCTGAACTCTCTCTGTCTCTCCTGAGCTCCATCTGTTTGTCCCAAGCTCCATCTGTCTGTCCTGAGCTCTGTTGGTCTGTCCTGAGCTCTGTCGGTCTGTCCTGGCCTCTGTCTGTCTGTCCTGAGCTTTTGCTGTCCGTGCCTGGCTGTCCCTGTTCCTGCATCCATGTGTGTCCATCTGTCCCTCTGCATCCTTGTGTCCCTCTGCATCCTGACCTGTCTGTCTCTCCATCCCTGTGTGTGCCTGTACGTCCACCCCTTCTGCATCCTGGTCAGTCTGTCTGTCCATCCCTTTTTATCTTTTCCCGTGTCTTCCTGCCTGTCTGTCTGTCCCTGCACACCCTGGCATGTCTGTCTGTCCGTCCAGCCCTCTGCGTCTTTCCCTGTGTGTTTCTGTATATCTGTCTGTCCCCACGCATCCTTGTCCATCTGTTCATCCCTCCCTCTGGCCTGTCTGTCCATCTGTCCCTGCACACCCTTCCCTCTCTACGTATCCATCCTTTGGTGTTTAGGCCCGTCCATTTGTCCATGCATTCCTCCCTGCACACCGTACGCACCGCCTGTCTGTCTGTCTGTACCTCCCTTCCTCACCACGCCAGTCTGTCTGTCCCTGCGCATCCCCGCGCATCTGCCTGTCCGTCCATCCCTATACATCCATCTCCACCCGCCCGTCCACACGCATCCCGGCGCACCCGCCCCTGAGCACCTCCCTGTCCGTCTGTCCCCCCTCCCCGCCCCGTGTCCGTCTGTCCGTCCGGCAGGGAGCTGCAGCAGGCGGAGGCGGCGCTGGGCGGGGAGCAGCAGCGGGTGGGGGCCCTGCAGCAGGAGCGGGTGCAGCTGCAGCGCCGCAGCGAGGAGCTGGAGGATGCGCGGGACGAGGCCGCCCGCGCCGCCGAGGCCGCCCGGCAGCAGCTGGAGCGCAGGTGGGTGCTGTGAACCCCCTGGGGTGCTGTGACCCCCCAGGGTGCTGCACGGTATTGGGTGCTGCAGCATCCCCCTCCCCAAATGGGTGCTGCAAAATCCCCCTGGGTTCCCCTGCAACCTTCCCCCGTATCTGGGTGCTACAACCTTGTGTCCCCCTGCCCCCTGTTTTGGGTGCTGCACCCCCCCCCACCAAGTGGGTGCTGCAAAATCTTAGTGGGACCCCTCCAACCGCCACCATGTGGGTCTCCTGAACCCCCTCAAGGTGGGTGCTGCGACCCCCTCAATGGGTGGGTGAAAAACTGAATGGGTGCTGCAAACCCCCCTTGCAAAAGGGTGCTGCAAAATAGCGGGTGCTGCAACCCCTGCCCCAAGTGGCTGCTGCAGCCCCCCCTCCCCGTGGATTATCCCCGCAGCCAGCAGCAGGTGGAGGAGCTGGAGGCGCAGCGGGCCGGGGTGCAGCAGGAGCTGCTGGAGCTGCGGGAGGAGCTGAGCCGGGCGGCGCTGGAGGCCGAGGTGGCTCGGGGCGAGCGGGAGGTGCTGGCAGAGGCGCTGGAAAAGGTGGGTGCCCCTGCAACCCCCTGAACCCCCCTGCAGTGGGTGCAACCCCGACTCACGCAGCAGGGGTACCCCTACGCAGCAAGCACCCTTGCACAGTGGGTGAACCCCAAGCAGCAGGTGCCCCTACTGTGCAGTGGGTGCAACCTCTCCCGTGCAGTGGGTGCAAGCCCCACACACTAGATGCAACCCCTGAGCAACAGGTGCAACCCCCTGCACAAGGTGCAACCCCTAAGTGACAAGCTCAGCCCATGCAGCAGGTACAATCACAGGCAGTGGGTATAACGCCTGCATCGGGTGCAAGCCTTAAGCAACAGGCTCAGCCCAGGCAGTGTGTGCAGCCCCATGCAGTGTGTGCAATCCCACGCAGTGTATGCAATCCCACGCAGTGTGTGCAATCCCACGCAGTGTGTGCAATCCCATGCAGCAGGTGCAACCCCATGCACTGTGTGCAATCCCGTGCAGCAGGTACAACCTCTGCACTGGGTACAACCCCTAAGCAACAGGCTCAGGACCTGCAGCAGGTGCCCCCCAAGCACTGGATTGCCCCCTCTGTGCAGTTGGCACCACGGTGGGTGCTGCAGAGCCCAACTCTCCCTAGAATCACAGAACAGTTTGGGTTGAAGGGACCTTCAAAGGTCCCCCAGTGCCCCCCCTGCCATGACAGGGACATCTTCCCCAGCTCAGGTTGCGCAGAGCCCCGTCCAGCCTGGCCCGGGTGTCTCCAGGGCGGGAACATCTACCCCGTCTCGGGCGGGAACATCTACCCCTGTCTCTCCAGGCGCAGGGGAGCTGCGGGCAGCTGCAGGCGGCACAGCGCGGAGCGGTCGCGGAACGGGCTCGGCTGCGGGACGCCCTGGCCCGGAGCAGCGAGCTGGCGGCGGGGCTGGCCCGGGAGCGCTCGGAGCTGGGCCGGGGGCTGGAGCAGCTGGAAGCGGAGCGGGAGCGCGGGCGG
>VWYH01010890.1:3557-13960 GCA_013399365.1 Pampusana beccarii | reverse complement strand
CGGCTGGAGCGGGGGCTGCGCCTGGGGGCGGCCGAGCGGCGCGGGCTGGAGCGGGGGCTGCGGGCGGCCCAGGAGGGGTCCCGGGGGCTGCGGGAGCAGCTGCGGGGGCTGCGGGGGCATCAGCTGAGGCTGCGGCAGCACCTGGGCCAGGTGGGTGAGGGGGGGAACTGGGAGAGGGCATGGGGTGATGGAGAGGGGGCGTGGGGTAACTGTGAGGGTTGGGGAGGGTGCATGGGGTGACTGGGAGGGATGGGGAGCATGCACAGGGTAGCTGGGAGGGTGTTTGGGGCAATCGGGAGAGGCGGGGAGGGTGAACAAGGTAACTGGGAGGGATGCGGAGGATGCACAGGGCAACTGGAGGGATGGGGACAGTTCATGGGGCAACTGGGAGGGTGGGGAGGGTGCTAGCGATAACTGGGATGGTGCAGGGGGCAACTGGGAGAGGCAGGGGGGAACTGGGAGAGGCAGGAGGGATGCATAAGGCACATGGGAGGATGTATGTGGTAACTTTGGAGGAACAGGGTGCATGGGGTTAACTGGGAGGATGCATGAACTAACTGGAGGAACCATGCTGGATGTGTGGGGTAACTGGGAGGATGCATGGGGCATCTGGGGGGACCATGCCGCATGCATGGTGTAACTGGGAGGGTGCATGGGGTAACTGGTGGCTGGGTGGGGTAACTGGGAGGACCATGGCGGACTCATGGGGTAACTGGTGGCTGGGTGGGGTAACTGGGGGGTGCCCGGCAGGCGGTGCAGGAGCAGAGCGCTGCGGGCGAGGCGCTGGCGCAGGCGCGGGGGGAGCAGGAGCGGCTGCGAGAGGAGCTGCTGCGGCTCAGCCGGGCCCGCGAGGGTTTGGCCAAGGAGGGGGCCAGCCTGGCCGTCCAGCTCGCCGCTGCCCAGCGCCACGGCCAGGATCAGGCCCAGGAGGCGGCCGGGCTCAGGTGGGTGCTGGGGATGGGGGGGTGAGGGTGTCTCCCACCCCCGGAGCTGGATTTCGGCAGCGTGGCCGGTGATATTTGGGCAGGTCGGAGAAGGAGAGGCTGGAGAGCAGCATCTTCCAGCTGCAGCAGGAGCTCGCCCAGCTCAGCACCCGCAACCGGCAGCTGGAGGCCGAGGGCCGGGACCTGCTCCAGGCCAAGGAGGCGCTGGATGGTGAGGGGACTGTCCCCATCCATCCTTGTCCCCGTTGCCATGCTCATCTTCATCCCAGTCTATCCCCATCCATCCTCATCTTTGTCTTCATCTTCCTCAACATGTATCTTTATCTTCTTCATCATTCCCATTTCTCCTCATCTTCATCCCCATGCCCATCCCTGTCCTCATCCCCATCCATCACAATCTTCATCCTCATCTCCATTCCTATCCATCCCTGACTTTGTCTCCATTTCCGTGCTCAACCATTCCCTTCTTCCTCCTCATCCATCTCCACCTTCATCCTCATCTGCATTTTCATCTTCATCTTCATCCATCCCTGTTCCTTCTCATCTTCATCCCTATCCATCCCTATTCTCATCCTCATCCTCATTCCCATCCTTATCCTTATCCTTATCCTTATCCTTATCCTTATCCTTATCCTTATCCTTATCCTTATCCTTATCCTTATCCATACCTGTCTTCATCTCCATCTTCATCCTCAACCATTCCCTTCATCCTCAACCGTTCCCTTTTTCATCCTCATCCATCCCCATCTTCATCCTTATCTTAATTTTCATCCCCATCCATCCCTCCCAATCTTCATCCCCATCTTCATCCCCATCTTCATCCCCATCTTCATCCCCATCTTCATATTTTCATCCCCATCCATCCCTCTCCATCACCATCACCATCCATCTCCATCTTCATCCTCATCCCACCCATCTTCCTCTCCATCCTCATCCCCACCCACCTGCAACAGGCTCACAACAAACCCTCTGCCACCACATTTCCCCCGTGTCCCTGCTCCTGTCACTTAACCCACACCACTCTCCCAAGGGTGTCCCCACTGACGGGGGGGTGTCCCCACTGACGGGGGGGGGTTGTCCCCATAGCGGAGCTGGCTGCCGCACGGCTGGAGCGGGAGCAGCAGCTGCAGGCGCAGCAGCAGGCGGTGGCGGCGGCCGAGACAGCGGCGGTGACGGTGGCTTTGCAGAGCGCCCGCGATGCGCACCGCGGCGAGCTGGACCGCCTGCAGCGCGAGAAGGTGGGCATGGGGCGGGTGCTGGATTTTGGGGTGCAATGCTGATTTTTGGGGCATGATGGTGTTGTTTTTTTTCTTTACAAGGCTAGTTGTTGGGCTGCAATGGTGATTTTTAGGGCACGATGCTGATCGCTGGGGTGCAATGGTGATTCTTAGGGCACGATGCTGATTTCTGGGGTGTAGTGACTGTAATTGGGAAACAACGCTGATTTTTGGGAGGTAATACTGATTGTTGAGGTGCAATGTTGATTCGTTGGATGCAATGCTGATTCTTGGGGTGCGATGCTGATTGTTGGCGTGCAACGATGATTATTGGGGAACAACACTGATTTTTGGGAGGCACTACTGTTTTTCGGGGTTCAGTGGTGATTGGTTTTGGTACAATACTGATCATCGGGCTGCAACGCTGATTCCTGGGGTATAACGCTGATTCTCGGGGTGAAATGTTGATTTTTCGGGGTGCGATGCTGATTTTTGGGGGTTCGCTGTTGATTTTCGGGGGACGGCAGGAGGAGCTGGAGGCCGAGCGGGACCGGCTGGCGCGGGAGCACCAGGAGCTGGCGGCCGAGCTGGCGGCGACGCAGCGGCAGCGAGAGAGCGAGAAGCAGCAGGTGGGTGACCCCGCTGTCCCCCCGTGTCCCAGCATCACTGTCCCCCCCCGGCTGAGCCGTGTCCCCCCCAGGCGCTGGTGCTGCAGGAGCAGGAGCGGGTGGCGGCGGCGGAGACGCTGCGGGGGCTGCAGCGGAGTCTGGCAGAGGCCACGGCCGAGCTCGAGCAGCAGCGGAGAGAGGTCACTGGGCACCAGGAGAAGGCGCAGGTGGGTGGGGGGGGTCCTGGGACCCCCCCAGAATGGCACAGTGCACCATGTGTCCCCCACTGCAAGCCCTTGTGCCCAGGTGGCCACTATCCTTGTAGCCCCCAAGCCTGGGTGTCCCCCATGTCCATCCCCATTGTAACTCCCATGCCTGGGTGTCCTCTATGCACCCCCCCCATTTCAAACCCTTATGCCTGCTTGTCCCCTCTGCCCCCTCATCGCGAACCCCAATGTCTGAGGGTTTCCTCCCACCCAGTTGCAAGCCCCCATGCCCAAGCATTCACCCCATCGCATGCCCCTTGTCCCCCCCACATTGCACACCCTCATGTCTGGTTATCCCCTGTAGGTCCCCCCTATGCCTAAGTCCCCTCCCCATTGCACATGCCCATGTCTCAGTATCTACTATGCCCCCCCATTGCAAACCTTTATGCTGGAGGGTTCCCCCCATTTCATCACTACAAGTACCCTGATGCCTGGACACCCCCCCCCATTGCAACTCCCAATGCTTGGGGCTCCCCCCCCATTTCAAGCCCTTCCCAATGACCCCACTTCTTGCACCCCCCCCAGCTGCAACCCCCTCATCTCCCCATTCCAAGCCCCCCAAGCACTGGGGCTGCTCAGGTACCACCTGCATCCCCATCCCTGCACCATCCCCATCCCTGCACCATCCCCATCGCAACACCCCCCCAGGGATGCCCACACTTTCAGGGGGGGCTCAAACCTCTGTGTCCCCCCCTCCCAGAGCCTGACCGCAGAGCTGCGCACCCTGCGGGCGCAGGCGGACGAGGCAGCAGCATCCCGTGAGCGGGAGGTGAAAAATCTCCGTGACCAAGCAACAGCAGCGGCCAAGCAACGAGACGGTGCCCTCCGGGAGGTGAATCCCCAACAAAAACCCTTTCCCACCCCCCCCAAAAAATATATATCCCCCGTCTAAACCCCGCGTGCAGGCGGAGGAGGCGCGGGCGCAGCTGCGGCTGGTGGCGGAGGCGCGGGCGGCGGGACGGAGGGAGCTGCTGGAGGCGCAGCGGGCGGCGCGGGAGAGCCGGGAGGGCCGGGAGGAGCAGCGGCGGCAGGCGCAGGAGGCTCGGCGGGCGCTGGGGGACGAGGCTCGGGAGAAAGAGGCCCTGCGGCGCTCCAACGAGGAGCTGCGGGCGGCCCTGCGGCGAGCCGAGGGCGAGCGCATCAGGTGAGGGGCGAGGGATGCGAGGGGTGGTGGCGGGATGCTCGGGACAAGGGGGTGCTGAAGATGGGAGGTGCAGGGGGTGATGCAGCAAGTTGGAGGGTGGTACTCAGGGTCAGGGCGATGCTCGGGACAAGGTGGTGCTCAAGTTGGGAGATGCTGGGCTCAGGGAGATGCTGAGGAGAGGAGGATGCTCGAGTTAGAATCATAGAATCACGGAACAGTTTGGGTTGAAGGGACCTTCCCAGCTCCCCCAGTGCCCCCCCTGCCATGACAGGGACATCTTCACCAGCTCAGGTTGCTCAGAGCCCCGTCCAGCCTGGCCTGGGATGTCTCCAGGGATGGTTCATCCACCACCTCTCTGCCCAACCTGGGCCAGGCTCTCACCACCCTCAGGGCAAAACTTCTTCCTCATGTCTGGCTTGAAGTTGGGAGATGCAGGGGTTGGTGCGATGCTTGGGGTTGGGGTGATGTTTAGGGTCAGGGTGATGCTCAAGACAAGGGGACGCTCAAGTCAGGAGATGTATGGGGTGGTGAGATGCCTTGGAAGTGATGCTCAGGGTTGTGTTGATGCTTGGGACAAGGGGATGCTCAAGTTGGGAGATGCAGGGGATGGTGTGATGCCTTGGAGGACGATGTTCAGGACAAGTTGGGACTTCAAGGGGGTGATGCAGCAACTTGGAGAGTGATGCTCAGGGTCAGGTTGATGCTCAGAATAAGAAGATGCTCTAGTTAGGGGATATTTGGGGTGTTGGATGCCTTGGAGGGTGATGCTTGGGGTTGGGGTGGTGCTTGGGACATGAGGATGGAAGTTTGGGGACAGGGGGCTGCTCAGAAACAGAGGGACGCACTGGAGCAGGATGCTCAGTCCAGATAATGCTTGAGACAAGAGGCACTTGGGATGGGGCAGCACCTTAGAGGCGGATGTTGGGGGACAGAGGGGACATTTGGGGTGACAGCGCTGAGGGTCGGGGCTGTCCTGGGGGGATGATTCCTGGGAGGGGGTGTCCAAGGTGAGGGGATACCTGGGATATGGGGATGGAGCGGGTTGCTCAGGACAGGGCGATGCTCGGGGATGGGGAGATGGCCCTGGGGGGGTGACACCAGCCCTGTCCCCCCTCCCGCAGCCTGAAACGTGCCAACGAGGAGAAGGAGCAGCGGCTGGCGCTGCTGGAGGACGGGCAGGCGGCGTCGGAGCGGGAGGTGACGGAGCTGCGGGCGAGCATGCGGGAGCTGGAGCGCGCCCGCCTCGACGCCCGCCGTGAGCTGCAGGAGCTGCGCCGGCAGGTGAGGAGGAGGAAGAGGATGGGTCTGCCCCCCCCACTCCGATTTGGGGAGTCCCTAAGCTGTCCCCATCTCCTCCTCGGGCAGCTGAAGAACCTGGACAGCGAGAACAGCAAGAGGAGCAAGGAGGTGGGCGAGCTGCAGGCGCGGGTGGCCCTGGAGGAGCAGCGGGAGGAGGAGAGCCGCCGCCAAGCCTTCGGCCTCAGGCAGAAGGTGGCGGAGAGCGAGGCCGACACAGAGGCCGCCAGGAAAGAGGTGAGGGGGTCCCTAGTGTCCCGGTTGCTCGGCGCTGCTCACCCCGAAGTGTTCCCTGGGGGTCCCTGCTGCTCCAGTGCTTGATGCCATGTCCCTGGGTGCCTCTGTCACCCCCAGCGCTCTCTCCCCTGCATCCCTGGGGGGTCCTTTGCATCCCCCATTGCTCCATACCTGGCACTCCTCACTGTCCCCTTGCTCTGGGCCTGGTGTCCCCATCACCACACCCCTCTGTCTCCTGCATCCCTGGGGCTCCTCGCCACCCTCTTGCTCCATCCCCAGCATCCTTGGAGTCCCCCATACCCCCTGCTCCATCCCTGGGGGGTCTCGCATACCCCATTGCTCCATCTGTGCATCTCCATCACCCCATTGCTCCATCCCCAGCATCCTTGGCGCCTGCCATACTCCCCTGCTCCATCTCTGGGGGTCCCCATCATCCCATCCCTTGCACCCCTATTACCCTGTGCTCCATCTCTTGCATCTCCATCACCCCAATACTCCATCACCTGTGTCCCTGGGGTCCCCAATACCCCATTGCTCCATCTCTGGGGTTCCTGATCACCCGATTACTCCATCCCCTGCACCTCCATCACCCTGTTGCTGTTTCCCCTGCATCCCCGGGGGTTCCCCATCACCCCATTACTCCATCCCTTGCAGCTTCATCACCCCATTGCTCCATCCCTTTCCTCCCCATCACCCCATTTCTCCATCCCCATCACCCCCTTTCCCACCCAACCAGCTCCAGCACCTGCAGCAGCGGCTGTCGGAGGCGGAGGGCGAATTTCGGCAGCGGGAGAAGGACCTGGCCCGGAGCTTGGAGGAAGCTCGTGGCAACGAGAAGAAGCTGCTGGCCGATGCCCGCAACCTGCAGCTGAAGGTGGAGGCGGCGCGGGGCGAAGCGGCCGAGCTGAGCCTGCGCCTGAGCGCGGCCGAGGGTCGGGCGCAGGGGCTGGAAGCCGAGCTGGCCCGCGGCGAGTCGCTGCGCCGAGCTGCCGAAACCCGCCTGGGAGGCATCCAGTCCGCCCTGCGCCGCACCATGGGCATCGGCCGGGCGCGGGCCGGCTCCCCGGGCATGGGTGAGGGTCCCTGGGGACCCCGTGGTGCTCCGTCCCTAGCTTTAGGGGAAGGGGATGCGTCCCACTGGGATCTCACCTGCATCCTCATCACCCTATTTCTCCAGTCCCTGCATCCCTGGGGGTCCTCAATACCCCATTGCTCCATCCCTGGGGGTCCCCCACACCCTATTTCTCCATCACCTGCATGCTAGGGGTCTCCTATACCCCTCTACTTCATCCCTGGGGGTCCCACATACCTCATTGCTCCATCACCTGCATCCTTATCACCCCATTTCTCCATCCCCTGCATCCCTGGGGCTCCGCATCACCCCATTGCTCCATCCCTGGGGGTCCCTATACCTTGTTGCTCCATCCCCTAGATCCCTGAGGGTCCCTCATGCCCTATTCCTCTATCTCTGGGTGTTCCCATCACCCCATTGCTCCATCCTTCGGTGTCCCCCGTACTGAATTGCTCCATCCCTGGAGTCCCCATCACCTCATCGCTCCATCCTTGGGTGTCCCCTGTACCCCATTGCTCTGTCCCTGGGGTTCCCATCACCCTATTGCTCTGTCCCCTACATCCCTGGGGTCCCCTGTACCCTGTTGCTCCATCCCTGGGGTCCCCAATCCCTCATTGCTCTTTTCCTGGGGTCCCCAATATCCCATTGCTCCATCCCTGGGTGTCCCTATACCTTGTTGCTCCATCCCCTACATCCCTGGGTGTCCCTCATACCCTATTCCTCCATCTCTGGGTGTCCCCATCACCCCATTGCTCCATCCCTCGTTGTCCCCCATACCCCATTGCTCTATCCTTGGGGGTCCCCAATACCCCATTGCTCCATCCCCTGGATCCCTGGGGGTCCCCCATCACCCTGTTGCTTCATCACTGGGGTTCCCAATCCCTATTGCTCTATTTCTGGGGTCCCCAATATCCCACTGCTCCATCCTTGGGGATCCCCATACCCTCTTGCTCCATCCTCTCCATCCCTGGGTGTCCCCCATACCCCATTGCTGCATCCCTGGGTTCCCCCATCACCCCGTTTCTCCATCCCAGCGGTCCCCCATACCCCCTGGGTGCATCCCGCTGCATCCCACCCTGGCTCGAGCGCTGCACCCAGTTTGTCCCCATACAGATGAGGGATCGGGGACCCCCGGCTCACCCCCAGACCCCGATGCAGCGAGCGAGCCCGAGGCGGTGCGGGCGGCCCTGCGGGATTTCCTGCGCGAGCTGCAGGACGCGCAGCGGGAGCGGGTACGTCCCCCCACTTTCCCCTCCTCATTGTGTCCCCCCCCCAAAAAAAAACCCCTTTTCCACCCCATTTTGTCACCGCAGGAGGAGCTGCGGGTGCAGGTGGGCAGCCTGGGCCGGCGGCTGGTGGAGGTGGAGCAGGAACGGGACAACGCCAGCGCCCGCGCCCAGCAGCTCCAGAAACTGGTGGCTGAGGGTGAGGAAGGTGATGAAGGGTTTTTTTGGGGTTTTTTTGGGGTTTTTTTGGGTTTTTTTTGGGGGGGGTGCATCCCCTGAAATGGTGGGGTTTGGGGTGATTTGTCCTGTGCTGGAGCCTCACCAGTGAGCAAGGGGGTTTGGGGAAACTGAGGCACGGGGGGAGGTGATGAGGTGATGCTTGGTGGGATCTCCCCCAAGGATAGCACTGAAATCTGGGTAAAATGGGTGAAACCTCCCGTGCAAACCCCAGGAACCCCAGTGAAACCCTTGTGCATGGCCAGTAAAGCCCAGTAAAACTGATAAAACCCCCTGTGCAGACCCCATAAATCCCAATGAAATGGGTAAAACTCCTGGTGCATTCCCAGTAAAACTGGTAAAATCCCCTGTGCATACCCCATAAATCCCAATAAAATGGGTAAAACCCCTGGTGCATCCCCAGTAAAACTGGTAAAGCCCCCTGTGCAAACCCCTAAAATCCCAATGGAATGGGTAAAACCCCTGGTGCATCCCCAGTAAAACTCCCTGCGCAGAGCTCATAAATCCCAATAAAATGGGTAAAACTGTCTTTGCAGACCCCATAAATCCCAATAGAATGGGTAAAACCCCTGGTGCATCCCCAGTAAAACCCCCTGGGCAGACCCCATAAATCTCAATAAAATGGGTAAAACTCTCTGTGCAGACCCCTAAAATCCCAACAGAACGGGTACAACTCCTCGCGCATCCCCAGTAAAACCCCCTGTGCAGACCCCATAAATCCCAATAAAATGGGTAAAACTGCCTTTGCAGACCAAATAAATCACAATAAAATGGGTAAAACCCTCTGTGCAGACCCCTAAAATCCCAACAGAACGGGTACAACTCCTCGCGCATCCCCAGTAAAATCCCCTGCGCAGACCCCATAAATCCCAATAAAATGGGTAAAACTGTCTTTGTAGACCCGATAAATCTCAATAAAACGGGTAAAACCCTCTGTGCAGACCCCTAAAATCCCAACAGAACGGGTATAACTCCTCACGCATCCCCAGTAAAACCCCCTGTGCAGACCCCATCAATCCCAATAAAATGGGTAAAACCCTCTGTGCAGACCCCTAAAATCCCAACAGAATGGATACAACGCCTCGCGCATCCCCAGTAAAATCCCCTGCGCAGACCCCATGAATCCCAATAAAATGGGTAAAACTGTCTTTGCAGACCCCTAAAATCCCCATAGAATAGGTAAAACCCCTGGTGCATCCCCAGTAAAATCCCCTGCGCAGACCCCATAAATCCCAATAAAATGGGTAAAACCGTCTTTGCCAGACCCCTAAAATCCCAACAGAACGGGTACAACTCCTCGTGCATCCCCAGTAAAACCCCCTGCGCAGACCCCATAAATCCCAGCCAAACGGCTCCAACTCCTGGTGCACCCCCAGTTAAACCCCCCCCCGCGCCGTGTGTGACCCCGGGGGTGTCTCCACCAGGGCGCCGCAGCGGGGGGGAGCTGAGCAGCGCCCGGGCCGCGCTGCTGCTGCAGGAGGAGACGCTGCGGCGGGGCGAGCGGGAGCGCCGGGCGCTGCGGGACAAGGTGACGGCGCTGGAGCGCAGCCTGCAAACCGCCCAGGTCGGCACCGGCGCCGCCTCGGGGACGAACCCGAACCCGGCCCCGTCCCCGGGCGCCCCGAGCCACTCCGTGCCTCGCAGGAGAGGGCGAGCGCGGCGCGGGGCGGCGGGGCCGAGCTGGAGGACGCCAAGCGGCGGCTGGAGGCCGCGGAGAGCCGGGGCCGGCGGCTGGAGCTGCAGCAGCGGGTGCTGGAGGGCGAGCTGCAGCGGGCACGGGCGGCCCTGGGCGAGCGGCGAGCGGAGGCGCGGGAGCGCGGGGAGCGGCTGCAGAAACAGGTGACGGCGCCAAACGCGCCTCGCCCGGCTTTGGGTTGTTCGGTTGGGTTTTCGTTTTTAAGTCGTTTCGGTCGGGAAAGATCCTGGGGGATGCGCTGGGAAATGTCGCAGTTTTTCTCGCCGTGCAGCAAGCCTGGCGGCGTTTGTTGCGTTAACAGCGCGGCTTTGAAACTGCGCTTTGCAAAAGCACCCAGAATGCTGAAGAATCATAAATTGACCAAAGGCAGGCGGTGAAAGAAAACAAAAAAAAATCCCAACTGACCTCAGCAGAAGGGCAAGCAGACAAAACGCAGGGAAAGCAGGAGCAGCACAGGTTG
>VWYH01010889.1:442438-493430 GCA_013399365.1 Pampusana beccarii | reverse complement strand
GGGGGGGGCCCCGGGGGGGGGGGCGGCCCAGAGCCCCCCGCGGGTGCGGAGCCGCTTCCCCACTCGCTGGAACGCGGTGAGTTGTTGCGCGGAGCGGGGCTGGGGGGGGGTGGGTCGCGATGCGAACCGCGCCCTGCGTGGAGCCGCGGTCCGTGTGGGGCTCCCGTGGCGTGAGCGGGGGGGTTCGGTTGGAACTGGAGAACGGGGGCAGTGGGACCGGCAGGAGCGGCTCGACCCGGCTGGAAGGGAGGTGGCGGGGCGGGGTGGGGGGGTCACCCGGCTCCCAAGGCGGGTGGGAGGGTAAATCCCCCTGAAAATGTCTATTTGTTGCTCCCTTCCCCTCGTGCTCCCGCTGCTTGCGCTGCATTAGCCCTAGGCTACGTCTTTCAAGTTGGCGTTAAGCGAGGCCTAGAGTTAGGGCAAGGGTAATATTTGCCCCGCCGCTCTGTTCACCAGCAGCTGTTTTCGGACCACAGCTGTTAGCACCCTGAGAACCCAAATTATCTGTAACAACCCAGCTTAATGGGCTGTCCGGGCATGGATGGGGTTACCAGATTGGGGCGCGAGGAGTGTGAATTGTAAGAGTTAATTGTGCTCAAGGTGCGTCGCTTGCCCTGCGGGTGGCTGCGAGGAAAGTGATGTGTGGAGAGAAAAGTGACGTATAGATCTCTGAAACATGGGAGCTATAGGTTCCTAGTGTAGGGAGGTGATAAGGTGTCGGCCACTCAGATGAAAATTCGGCCTTTGTGGGAATGCTAGTGTTAAGGTCTGAGCTGCTCGTCTTTGAAAAAAGGAATACAAATCCATGAAGTACAGGATAATGTAGTCAAAAAAAGGTGACGAGCAAGGAATGAGGCCCATGGTCCGGCAGCAATGAACCTGGAAGAGATCCCTTCTTTCTTTAGAGGCTTCGTGAACAGGGTGGAGCGGGAGCACGGAATAAATACACTTGGGTGTGCAGGCCGAGAGGGAAAGCATCTGTGCAGCAAGGCCGGGACGGGCTCTGGGTGGTGGTTTCCTGGTGTGCTGTGTGTTGTCACGCCGGCTGGCACCGCGCCGGAGCCCCGAGAGTCACCGCGGTGAACCGGGGCTGTCCCTGACCTTGGTCACTCATCTGCGGCCGTGGGAGAAACCGCTGCAGGGTGTCTGCTCGTTCCTGAATTTGCTTGAGTTGTTGGGGTGAATGTCTGCCCTCCAAGGAAAAGTGTGTGACGTAATGATAGTACAGGGAATAATCATATCACTAACCTGAGATGCATCAGCAGCACAGGGATGCGCTAATTACCCCTCTGCACCAGCCAGTTTGAGTGGGAATAAAGCAAACTGGGGGATTCCCGAGTACGTGCGCCAAGGAGTCTTGGGTGGGGGCCGAGCCTTGGAAATTCAATTAATTGCGTGAAGATGTTTCCCGAGCTCACCTGGCAGCTCTCGGAGCAGCGTTACTGGACCCCACTAAAGGCTGCAAGAGGCTGACGCACCGTCTGAGCCGAGCAATGGGATTCAAGTTGATTTGCTCTGGGTTATTGTGTCAACAAGTCGTTGGCGATAAAAGGTCGTAAAGCATTGTAATGTCGTGTATTGACAGACGCTGTCTGGGATCCGAGGGACTATTCAAACCTCGAACAGCGGTGCCAGCTCACCCTCCGTGTGACCAAATAGATTTGGTTTGGGAGAGGCAGGAATTTTTCTCCCTGCTTTGAATTGATTCCTGGTCTTGCAAATGTGTGTGCACAGCGTATGTTATTAGAAGCAGAGGAGGCTGCTTGTAAAGTATTAAAGAGGTTGTAGAGACAAGCTTTAGTTAGGATTCTTTTTGTTAGAATGATAATTATTTTTCTTTGCAAGGGAAATCAATATCAGCTTTTGGCCTCATTTCTAAGTTCAGGATTAACCTGGACTTTGTGTCTTTGCAAACACACTACTGGAGGTTTAATTCTGATAGCATTTTTGTCGTGGATAACTAATACAGCAGAGTTTCAGAAGCACAGAAATGACTTTGATGATTGCTATCTGATCCTGTGCAGCTCCTGGGAAGCAGTCTGCTGATGTACCCATGTCTTTGATGAAGTGCATTTTCAAACTATCATTTAAAGATGATTTGCAGTTGAATCTGAACATTTTCTTTGCTTAACAGATAAAGTTGTGTTCAGATTAATTTTGTGTGAACACTTGCATTTGAAAGGGTATTTGAACAAATAAAACCTGTTCCTGGACTAGCTCTTGGATAGGATTTTATAATCTTCTCCATCTCCACTACTAGACACATTTTGTAATTCCTGCAGCAGGATTTAGGGCTTATGGCAAAGGTTTTACTTATCCTGTAACTGCATTATTCATGGGAATATTTGTAATTTCCCACATCTGTTTCAAGATTTACAAGTGAATAAGGGAAATACACTTTCTAAGCACACATGTAGTTTAAAAGTCCCCTCCCAAAATCTAAAGATACCAAATGTTGCCTCTTCTTGCAGAGGGACAGTCACTCACTTTGTTTGTTTGACTTCTGCACAGGAAAAATACTGTTGCTTGGCTGCAAAGGTAGTAGCAACACAGGGCCACTTAACCAAACGCAGCTTTGATCACTTAACTACAGCGTTGCTTTTTAAAAAAACCCTAAACGTTAAGTCAACTTCACTTGATTTTTAGCACGAGTGCAAGCAGACTTGCAGTTCATGTCCTTCTGGATAAACATCCTGGTTATTACAGGTCAGTGATGTTTGCCAATGATTATACACATTCAGGAAAAAGTCATGAAATGACTTTCAAGAGGAACGTCTGTCTCTAGTAAAATGTTCCCCTCCACTTCAGCCTGACGCTTCCACCTTTACCTCAACTGGGGGAAAAGCCTCTGATTTGGCACACGTTAGTTTTTCTCCTCCTGGATGCAAATCTGACACAACTGAGGAAGAGCTAGATGAGATCGGCCCCTTCGCTGAGGCATCCGCAGAGGCTTTTGAAATTCTGCTGCCTCTTCTTGCTGTGGCTTGTTTGTGGCTTTTTCCCCTGTGCAGCTTTTACAGCTCAGGTGCGATTGGGACTCGCCCTCTGTTAACACAAATAACGCGCCGTCTCTGCTTACTGTAATATTTAATAGTGGGTTGTTCTTGTAAAAAATCGTGGTACCTGCTTCGTGATGAGTTTGTAACTCTTCCTGGCAGAAGGGTCATTGAGCTGAATCTGAATTAGTGGTTTCAATGCGCAGTAACGTAACAGATAGTAACACGGCATAGGGTCCTTTTGCATGAATTTTTTTTTTTTTTAAGCATATGAGCCTGAACTAACCTTTAGCAGCCTGTCCTCTATTACCCCTGTCTTTTGCAGACCATGGCGTTACACCCGCGAAGAGTTCGCTTGAAGCCGTGGCTGGTGGCGCAGGTGGACAGCGGGATGTACCCCGGGCTCATCTGGCTCAACCGCGAGGCCAAGCGGTTTCAGATCCCCTGGAAACACGCGACTCGGCACAGCCCGCAGCACGAGGAGGAGAACACCATCTTCAAGGTGAGGGAGGAGGGAGCTCCGCTATACCACGGCTCTTAAACAGAGACAAAGGGCTGAATTGTTGGCCCAGGAGCTGGATAGGCATCTCGGGAGCTGTTTCCAGGCACATTTTGTCCTGTTTCTTTGACCTCAGAAAAGCCACTTTGTGCACCTGGATGCCAGGCTTGGCACTGCCTGAAATGGTGTTGAGTTCTTTAACCCTTTCCGACCACCAAAGACCTGATAATGTCCGATTGCATGGAAGGTTGCTGCTATTTGCTTCATCTGCTCGGTTTAGGATGTGGTAGCTGGCTTGTTCTTAGCAGCAAACCATTAAATACTGTTACCTAAATCTTAAGAGGTCCACCACAAACTTCCAATACTCGTTGCTGCCGTCCCTAATATTCTTATCCCAAGGGATTAATTATAAGTCCTACGCTCCTTTGATGAATTTCTGACCGCTGCCTTAGGGGGATCTTGGACTGATAGTCTGATTTGGGGGTGAGAGAGGGAGAGGAGCAGCTGTGTGTCTGGCTGCTCTTCCACTCCATCATAACCGAGTCCAATCCTCCTACGCAGGGTACGGCTTGCTAGCAAAAATGACTTTTGATGTTGAACCTGAGACACCTGGAAAAGCTCAGTACACAGTCCTGTACAATTTATACTTTCTTAACTTGCCTGAAGATGCATGTTCAGAATTACTAACGGGTTTTGGAAATCTGGATTTACATCTTTTTTTTCCTCCGCCTTCTTTTAATGGGAAAAGCTATTAAAACAGGAATTTCCGTTGCTGTTATCAGAAGAGCTATAGTTAACACTTCTGCAAGAGAAGGATTTTACAGTGAATTTGTTTGGAAGTTTGATTTCTGATAAAAGCTGCTCAGTTGAAAGGGCTGGACTGAGCACAGTGTACTTTGTCCCCAGGCTTGGGCTGTGGAAACGGGAAAGTACCAGGAAGGAGTCGATGAGCCAGACCCTGCAAAGTGGAAAGCCCAGCTCCGATGTGCTCTCAACAAAAGCCGGGAATTTAATTTGATGTACGATGGCACCAAGGAGGTGCCTATGAATCCTATTAAAATTTATGAAGTGTGCGATATCCCGCAATCCCAGGGATCAATCATTAATCCAGGTGAGGGCTTTGCTGACACAGGGCTGGTTACTGAGCAGGCATTTGTCCAAAACGAGTTCCTTTCCCTCTGCGGCATTAACTCTCGAGCTGCCTTTGTGCGCGGCGGAAAGCAGCTGCCATTTAAGCCCAGCTGTACTTAAACTAAGAGGACTTTGAACCATAGTGTACCTGTACTAAAATTAGTAAAGCTGTACACAGTTGCATGTTTGCTAAACAGTCCAATGTTGGCAATAGTTTCTTTGTATCCTTAGCTTTCTAGATTTATACATTAAACTGAAAATAGTATGTTGTACAGTTCAGAATTTTACCTTTTTTTAACTTATATTCAGAAAACAAACAAATTTCCAACATTGTGCAAAGCCAACATGAAGATTACATTGTTATTTCAATAAATGCATTGCAGTTTCACACTGATCAGCTGCCCACAAGGATGTGCTTGTTTGCAGGTTCCACTGGCTCAGCTCCCTGGGATGAAAAGGATAATGATCTTGATGATGAAGAGGAGGAAGAATTGAATCAGTCTCAGCACGTCCCTATTCAAGAGACATTTCCATTTCTTAATATCAATGGTTGGTGGCATAGACTAATGTATTAGTGAAGGTATTTGCTTGTAAATTGGTACATGCTTGAAATAAAATCTTGGTTTATCAAAGAGTTGTTTCCTTTCTGTAGATTCCCCAATGGCTCCAGCCAGTGCAGAAAACTGCAGCTCTGAAGCTGTGTGGCCAAAGAATGAACCTCTGGATATGGAAATGCCACCAACTGCGCTGCAGCATGACTTCTTCAGCAGCCCGGAGCTCTGGATCAGTTCTCTGCCAAGTATGTATATGGGTTTGTAGTGCTTCTGTCATTGTACCCTTTTTAAAAAAAAAGTGCTTTGACTATTTTTCTGTGGCTGTTTGCTTGTTAGCGTGGAGAATTGTGTGGAGATTAAACCTCCCTGTGACTGTAGCGTGGATTGCGTGGTGTGTCTCTGCTGCCGATGCAAAGGTCCAGGAAAAGCCATACTGACAGTTTCTCTCTCAGTGACAGACCTAGAAATCAAGTTTGAATATCGAGGAAATGAGACTGGACCAACGACGACCGTTAGCAACCCGCAGGGATGCAGACTTTTCTACGGAGAGCTGGGTCCCATGCCAGACCAGGAAGAGCTCTTTGGGCCTATCAGTTTGGAGCAAGTCAAGTTTCCAGGAACAGAGCAAATCACCAACGAAAGGCAGAAGATCTTCACCAGTCGGCTGCTAGATGTTATGGACAGGGGACTGATCCTGGAGGTCAGTGGCCATGCCATCTATGCCGTCCGGCTCTGCCAGTGCAAGGTGTACTGGTCTGGTCCCTGTGCACCTTCCTCCACCACACCAAATTTGATCGAGAGGCAAAAGAAAGTCAAACTCTTCTGCCTGGAGACATTCCTAAGCGGTAGGTAGCTTCTGCTTCTGGGAAATAGCTTTGGATACTGGTCTGGGCACTTCTAGAAAGGGTGGTCTGCACTGAGGATCAGCCTAAATGCATCAGTTAATTTGCTCCTGTGTGGAGCCTGGGTAGGGGCCATCACCTCCCTGACTTCAGTGGACCATGGAGCAGGTTCGCATCACAAGAAAGTGAACATGCACTCATTTAGTGCTCCGAAAGGCACTGGTGTGCCTTGCTTTTAAAGAAAGCTCTTCTGGGTGCAAGAAATAAGCTGTAACTGTAAACGTAAGAGGCAGCTCTGGCAAAGGACTGTGAAGGTGAGACCTGGGATGATTAATGAGGTGGGATGTGGTGTTTCTAAACAAAAGACAGATAACCCCACAGCATTCTGCTTTCCTTCCTAGAGCTGATTGCCCATCAGAAAGGACAAATTGAGAAACAGCCACCATATGAGATCTACTTCTGTTTTGGAGAAGAATGGCCTGACGGAAAACCCAGGGAGAGGAAGCTGATCGTGGTTCAGGTAGGAGCTGAGGCTCTCAAGTGCCATGTGGTGGCCTTGCTGAGGCCGGTGCGTTGGCTCTGGGTTGATGCCCACGGGTACCAGAGACTTTTCCTTCTCTGTCACGGTTACTGACACCGGGAGGCACCCACAGGGCTGGTGGGTTTTGTCACAGCAAACACAAATGCTACGTGTGCTGAGTGGTCTGTGAGCGTGCTTTGGGTTACAGTGGAAACCACCCCCTGCATCCAGGGCAGGGGATTCCTGCAAAACAACAGGAGCGTGCTGTGTGACCATCAGGCTAAAACAAACGCCTTCTTTCTCGAACAGGTCATTCCAGTCGTGGCCCGGATGATCTACGAAATGTTCTCCGGCGACTTCACGCGCTCCTTTGACAGCGGCAGCGTGCGGCTCCAGATCTCGACGCCCGACATCAAGGACAACATCGTGGCTCACCTGAAGCAGCTGTACGGGCTGCTGCAGAACCACCAGGAGGGGTGGCCCATGCCGGCCCCCGCCATGCACATGGCGCAGCCACTGCCGGCACAGTGACGATCGCTCCGCCGTGCCCCGTGGCTTACGTTGTACATAGAGAAAAGTCTTTCTTAACAACTGTGCCTTGCCTAAATCCGAATAAACTCTGTAAATCTGGTCATCTTTATTCAAATTCAGCAGTCTTTTGTTTTGGAAGTGGTTCAAAACAGAGGGGATTACAGGAATACCTCTAGCTCCTTCACTGTTTTCTGCTGTTTGCTTAAGCAACTGATGTGTATAGATCAGATTTTCAATTCTGTAATATTTTTTTTAATCTGCTATTGATACATTGTATATAAATACCTGATCATTAGAGGGGAGGAAAAAAAAATATCTGTGCTTTATTAAAACCGCCTGGAGAATATCACTTTGTCTATTTCTCTCTTTTAACTGGTCTGTAGCTGCAAGCTGGGGGGCTGCCACTTCTTCCCGCCTGCTTTTTTGTGTGTATGTGGACACACACAAAACGTACACACATATTTAAAATACTCTTGCACACCCTCAGAAGGTGAAAGCACGCTCTGAAAGCTGCTCTGTGCTTCTGGCTGAGGGTGACGGCAGCCGCCGCTCTGCTGGGCCCGGGCCCGCCCGGGCAGGCCGCTCCATCCGGGCCTGGGCCTGGGCCGGGGCGGAGCGGCCTTCCCNGGAGGAGCTGGGGGCCGGGCGGCGGTGGCGGTTCCCGGCGGGCCGTGCCCTGCAGCTGGCCGGGGAGGTGCTGGCGGTGGCAGCGGGGCTAAAGCCGGCCCTGCTGTACGACTGCGGCGCGGCGGGGCCCGCCGAGCTGCGGCGGTACCTGGCCCGGCTCAGGGAGGCCGGGCTGGCCCCGGGCCGCCTGCACTTGCTGGACATGGAGGGCTCGGCCCTGCTGCTGCAGCCGGGGCTCGCCCAGCAGAGGCTGGCGGCCGTGCTGTGCGCCCACCCCGCGCCCTTCGTGGATGTGTCGGCGGGGCGGCAGTGCCCGGCTCTCTGCGGGCCAACGGAGGCCGAGGCCATCAGGGGCCACCTCACTGCCCTCCTTGCCCACTTAGGGGCCGCTGAGGCCACCGGCCCCGTGTCCTCCAGCCAGGTTGTCCCCGCAGGGTGGAACCTCTGCACCATTGTCGGGGTGCTGCTGGGCTACCCGGTGGCATACACCTTCTCCATGGAGGAGGGTGCCGAGAACTGCCTGGCACTGACACCACTGAGGGTGTTCACAGTCTGGGCCTCCTGCCCCAGGATAAAGGACGGGCTCAGGGTCCAGATCTACTCCTTCAGCATCCCGGAGAGCCTGTGCACGGAGCTGAGGCAGGTGTTGGACGCCTGGTGCGATGAGCTGAAGGAGGCCTTCGGAGCACAGAGTGACTTTGTAGATCTCTGCATTTCAAGCGAGGTGGCGTCTCTTCCAGCGGTTGCCTTGTAAAACGAACAAACTCAGACCTTTTTGCCTATTTCTCACTTGTATCAGGGACCAGAGCAAGAGATGTGGTTCCCATGTGTGCAGCCCACTGAGGCTCTCCGGAGGCCCCGGGCACTAAAGGCTGAATTGTGACAATCTCAGGCCCCCAACCTTGTAGGCAAGTTGCAAATGAAACACGTGTGCTTCCCAGAAGACCAGTGTGTGGATGTGCCTACTCACAGCTGCTCTGCAGCCTCCATCCTGGCTGTGAAGTATGCCCTGGAAAGTCAGGGTATATTTATTTGCTGCAAACAGTTGAGGATTAATAAAAAAAATCAAACACCACAGTATTTTGAATCTGTGAAGTTTATCATGGGCTGCATGTCATATTTACTACTTGTGCAAGGTGGTGTCTTGCACTGCCTTGCAGCTGAGCCTGTGCTTGAACGAGGAGCAAGTGCTGCCACGAAACCTGCACAGTGCAGCTCCAAAAGGGGCTTAAATCCCATGTCTCTGTCGAATTAATGTTGTGCTGGCAGTGAGAGGGAAGCAGATGTGACTCAGGAGCTGGGAGAATGCTCAGGACAGGCAGTGGGGGATCTCCTGGTGTTTATTTGAGCCGCGGGAGTTTGTCCGGCGTGAGACCAGCTCAGTACATGAACCAAACAGATAGTACGAAACAGCAGAAGGTGCACTGCGGCGAGGGTGCATCACTGTTGGTGAAGCAGAAGTCAGTTCCTGCGGTGAAGTTGGTCATTGAGAAGGTCCTTCATGATCTGTAACTTGCGAGGAGGGTGGCTATGGCCATTGCTATCACCGCCACCAGGAGAGGGATCCAGTGACGGCGCCGTCTCTGCAAGGAGAAGCAAGTGTTACTCAGAAACTCATCGGGAGAAGAAACTTCTCGTCTCATCCCTAGCAAACACGTCATTCATCTTTCCGCGCTGCGCAAATAAATGAGAGGATTTTTCCCAGGCTGGTCCGAAAACCCTGGGAATTGGGGCAAGGAAAGACCTCCCACCTTTGCCTGCTCGCTCTGGAAGTGGTTGAGCTCATCCCGGCACTGGCGCAGCCTGGTCAGGCAGGAGCGATATTCCTCGCTCAGCGCCTCCAGCTCCGAGCGCAGCTCCGTGCACTGCAAGCAGAGCGAGGGGCCGTTAGCAGGAGGAGGGATCCCCTCGCTCCCGTACGCACCCGGGGCAGCCGAGCTCCCGCAGCGGCTGCAGCGCTTGGCCCCTGCACGGGCACCGCAGCGACGGGGGATCGTCACTTCTGCTACCTGTACCTCCGTTTGTACCTATAGGGGACAGAGCAGATCGCAGCGTTACTGGGTATGTGGCACCAGGGGCAGTGATACCAACCCGTGACGCTCTTGGCTTTGCTGCCCTCTTTCACAGGGCAGAAAGAAGCAAGTCTTATTTTTATGGCCGCAGAAGTGCACAAGTCAGGTAGAAGACATGGAGTGCAAACTCATGGCAAGGTTTGCCTCTCATTCTGAAATTCAATCTGCATTTCACTGACTACAGGAGTAGTTGCAGAAGTCCTTTAAACCCTCCAAGGCATAGCACACATGGGACAGGCGCCCAGGGAGCACCTTTTTTCCTGAACAGCCATGCAGCATGAGACCCGGGTGCCATCCCAGTGAGCAGGACATTGGCAGTTGTGGAAGAGGGTGGAAGAGCCATCCCTGGGGAGCAGCTGAACTCCCCAGCTGCTCCCAATTGCTGTGATTGTGCTTTACAAAACCCTTCCCCAGGTGATGCTGGGTTGTGCCTGAGGATGCACTCACCAGTCAGTAGGACGAGCTCTTCTGCGTGGCTCTAAGCTCTGCTACAGAAAGGTATGATTTATTTATTGTAAATCCTTCCTGTCTGAGTACTGCTGTAAGAACTGTGGGGCTGTTAGTTGGCAGAGAGCACAGGTTGATGGGAAAGAGCCTGTAAGAGGCTGGAAAGCTTTGAAATTTTGCAGCCTGGTTGTAAGGGTATTGCTTTTGTTAATGGCCCATTCTTGTTATTTGCAAGCTTTTTGTTTTCCTCCTCTCCTTGCTTTGTGCTGAAGGTTTCAGCTCTTAAAGCATGGCTTTGGCTTTTGGGGCTGTCTGTTGAGCAGAAACAGGCTTGTACGGAATGTATATGTTGCACTGGGGGTTTAGGTGAGGCTGGTGTTGGTAAAAAACTTCAGCAGAGATAATAATTACAGGAAATACTGAGCTGGGGTTACTGCCAGCAGCTTTGGTGCATTGTGTTGTGCTGGAGCACAGACACCAGCAGCTCGGTCCCCAGCAGAGAACTGGGTCCCAGCTGCAGTTCGGTGATTTCCTCACCTCCTTCTCCTTTGCTGTGAGCTGGGATGTCCTTTTCTGCATCTCATCCTTCAGCCTTTCTTCTCCCTCCTCCTCGGGGTGCTCTAACAGAGTGCTTTGTTTTTCCTTGGCAGGAGTGAGAGGTGGGGTCTGCGTGGTGAAAACCTGGTCTAGAAAACAGTCAGGCTTCTGATGAGAAACAGGTCTGGGCTTTCAGTTTGCTTTACATCTTGTTTACTCAGCACAGTTTAAAGATAATACTTGCTACGTGCACAGCAGAGGACGCAAGAGCTGAGTTGGTTATCACAGGCCTTTCTCTGCTATAGCTACAAGTTAATCATCTTTAGAGGCATATTTCTAAGTAGTTCCCAGAAATGGAGGGGAGGGAGAATTAAAAGCTCTAATTGCAATTAGAAACTGGAATGTATTTTGTTTGGGAAAAAAAAAATGGCATAGCCACTGAAATAGCATTTGCAATTAAATCAATTTATTTTTTGAAGTGTTCGCCATCATAAATACACTTATGTTTTAATGTTAACTAGCAATATATAATAACTCGCTTTGTGCAGCTTTAAAATGATCCTTTATTCTAAATGAAGGTAGACTTCTAGAGCCAGGTCTAAGGTTCCTGTGTCCAGTGAGAGGAGCGCTAGGTGGGAGTTACAGAGTTTGCTGACCTTGCCTTTGCACGGTCACCGCCTGGGTCTTCCCTTCGTCCGTCTGGCTCTGTATCAACTCTGTGGATGCAAAAAGCCGCTGTTATTGTCCACAGCGCGAATGCAGGTCTCTCACCTTGCATGATTTTGTGTTACTTACTGTGCAAATGACTGATTGTTGCTTCCAGCATTACCTTCTGGTTTTGTTCTTTCTGCAATTTATCTGAAATAACAGTAGAAGAAAATCAAGATTGATGTAAATCTTTGTGTATCGTGATGCAAGGATGGCAACTTTCCCTTTCTCCATGTGTGTGGAGTGGATATTGTTGGCTACACTGAACTTTCTTCTCCAGAAGGATGTGATTTTTGGCTGTTCATTTCCCTTTCAGTTTTGGCAGCTTTTTCTAGTGTGCCTTACATTCTATTAAGTTAGATTTTATTTCAAAACTGTTTGTATGAGACCTGTTGGGAAAATAGAATTGCTGCCTGTTTACTCTTCCTTAATTGAGTTGTAAAATAACCATGTGAAGTATGTGTGAGTTTTCTTGCCTCTGTCTGAACTGGTACTTCGAGACGCTATTAGCATGTATTTATACACTGGCAATATCCAACAGTAACAGGCACTGCTCTGTGTTGCTGTGCTCAGGTCTGACAAGGCTGTAAAAGTCCTCGGCAAAGCTGAAGACTCATCGTTTTTTGGGGTGTTTTTTTTTTTTTTGGTATCCCATTCCATACTTTCTTTTAGAAAAGTCCCTTCTCTGAGGTCCTTTAATCTAGTTGGAAATGACTTCGGGAGCCCTTTGGAAACCAGAAGTTTTCTGGGCAAGCTGCGGTGTGCAGAGTTGAGTGCACTTTGAACTTGGCTTTAAGGACCAGTGTTTTAAGAGTATTTTCCTTATATCTTCCATTCACTTGGAGGACAGACCCTGCCTGCGATACCTTCGATGGTGCTGATGTGCTCAGCCTTCAGGTGGTTGTCGTCCCGCAGGGCGCTGGCGCGCTGCCGCAGCACCGTGTGCTCGCTCTGCAGGATGCCCAGGGCTCGCTCAAGCTGCTCCTTCTCCGTCGATGTTTGCTGGGGTGAGAAAAAGCCCCAGCATCAGCTCAGCCCTGGCCCCGCACCACAAGCACACAGCATCGCCAGCTTTCGGGTGACAAAAGGCATCGCTGAGCTGAGGGCTGGGTTGCGCACGTGGCTGATGTGCTTCATCAAAGGGTTGGTTTTTTTTAATATTGTGATCGCAACCTGGGGGCTTCCCTGCTTGCAAGTCGCAAAATGCAAACGTGGATGCTGTTCCTGCAGGGAACGAACGTACCTGCAGTTCGCTTTGCAAGACGTGGAAGCTGTTTTGGAGCTCGGCGTGTGCCGTGGTCACCTTGGTCAATTCGGCTTTGAGCGTGGTGTAGTGCTCTTTCCAAAAGGCGAGGTCCTCTCTGGTCGCTGCCAGGCTTCTCTAGGGAAGGGAGCAAAGACCCACGGCTGGGCTGTGACCCACGGCCAGCAGGACAGTGCCAGGGGGTCCTGAACAACATCCACGGTCGTTGGCATCAGCAGGGGCAGCGCTGGCTCCTCCTGCCCCTGGGTTAGAGTCACCCGTGTGGGTCTGATGCCATCTGATGGACAGAGGGCTTGCTGGGGAACCCGAGAGCCTCAGCTGCCGGGAGGATTTAGAAAGCTGGTAATCTTTGGGATACAATTTATTGATTGCTCTGAAAACACCACTTAGAAATTTGGCTTGACCCACAGGGTGTCTCTTGGGGAAAAATCTGTTTTCATGTAAGAGCAGCTCCAGAAGAAGTGTCTGTGGAGACCTTGTGCCCTGAATGTGTGTGTGTGCAGAGCAGGGAAAGGGGAGAAGGGATTGTGCTTAAAACTACTAAACAACAGTATATTTCTGCAGCTGTGTGCAGTTTTTAATAACCTGATGAGCACAGGTTGCCACCAAGCTGCTTTGGACTTGGCTCAGTAGCTTAAAAAAAGGGTAATTTTTGCGTATTTGTTACTAATGGTAAGCCAGTCATCACCTTTCCTTGAAATGTGGGGGCTCTTTTTTGCAGTAGGACTAGATTAACACAAAGCCGGGTGTAAACCTTGTTGCATACCTGAGAGTTTTGCAGCTGCTGCTCTGTTTGGAGTTTATCCTCCAGCATCTTCTGAAGAGCCTCTTTTGCCTTCTGCTCATAGGTCTGCTTCTGGTCCTCCATCTCCACCAGGATCTTCTTCACACACTCCTTTGAGTAACTCTTTAAAGGAAGAATTAAAGTGCTTGAAGGGTCTTGGCTGACATATTCCTAATCTTGCTAAACCTGAATATTAGCAAATCCAGAGTAAACGCTACTGCTAGTTTAAGCATTGCTTCAGCAAAGAGGAAAAATCATTCTTAGATCCATATCTAATCAGATTGCTCTAGAAACTGAGACCCAACCTTATTACATGGTTGAGTGTCTTGTTTTCACGCCTTTCTTCACCTGTGTTTCTCAGTGAATCAGATGGTACCTGGGTGCAAGCCTGCAGCTGATTTTCAAGTGCCCTTAATTTACACTTCAGTTTATCTTCATTCAGCTGACCCTGGGGGGGGGAAAGAAAAACACAATTGAAGTGATGTGTGGAATAATGAACTATACACTATACCCCAAATGTTTTCTTAGCTTGTGTTTTAATTTGCTTTCTCCATTCATCTGTAATAATCTGGGTAAATTGAGTCTAAGTGTTTTCAATGCTCAGAGTTCAAATAAGCCTTCATGATCTTAGAATAACTGGGATACGGTGAAAGTAAAACTTGTATGCATTGAAAAATCCTCCTGGGGCTGTTCTGTGAGATGAGAAGTGAAGAGCGAGGAGGTTTGGGTGAGTCTGGATGGGTCTGGCAGGAGCAGAGCGCTAATCCTCGCCTAAAGCTCAGGCTGGCGCTAAGGTCTGGTCTTGCTGGTTCCCTTAGGAAATAGGTTGGGTCTTGAGTTGCAACATCTGGCAGTTGGGCAGCAGGATAAAGGGCAACGGGGATGATTCACTTTCCTGATTATAATGTCCTCTCGGAGTTAGTCAGGCTGCTTAAGGTTTGTGAAACCAGCCTGCATGCAAATTCAGATAAAATTCTAGCAAAGAGTTCACGTAGGCTGTTTTTCCACCACCAACACTGAGAACGCTGGCATCCCCTCTGCTAACTGCTGTTTGAAGTCAAGCCTCTGAAAAAGTAACTGCTTGATGTTACAGGAATAGCTATTAGACCCCAGCAAAACTGATTCTCATGTGTCTTAGCACTGGTTAAATTTGCCCAGAAGTTTACAGTCCCAAGACTAAAATCCTCCCAGTTCAGTTGTTGGTTGAAAGAACTAAAGGCTCTATCCTCTTAGAAAGTAGGTGGAGTTCTAATAAGCATTTTTACATGTGAAATATTCTGTATTTCCCCAGGTTTTCCCCAGCCATCAGTTTTCCTCTGCAGTTTGTTTTATTCTGTTATCTGCGAAGGCTCGGGTTGGAGGGCAGTGCTGTTGTGGCCGTTGTGCTCAGCTGTAAATGACTGTGCAAAGTACAAAGCAAGGGAGCACCCGGCCCTTCCTACGCTTCAGAGCAAAAATGTGCCGGCCAACTCCTTTCATGGAGATGGAGCTTTGAAATTGGCAAAATAACAAAAGAGCAGAGAGATTTCCCTAAATGGAAGAATCTTCCCTGTTGGGGCAGAATGGCAGCGAGGGGTGAGGATGTGCACAGATGTGGGAGGACCAGAAAAGTTGTGTGAGCAAATCTTGGTCAAGCCCTTGTCTTGAAGATTATCTACATGAAAAGGACTACTTAAAAAAAGAGGGGAAAAAAAGCTGGTATCTACCACTGTTATCGTCATCCCCAGGCAGGGAAGGGATTAGGGCAAACATGCTCAAAAAATGCCCACTCTTGCGAACACTCAAATACTGGATTTTAATCCCCTGTAACCTTCTTCAGAGATCTGAGGTTACCTGAATGGGCAGCCCCGAAACCTCTCTCAAACTCTTCTGCATTTCTCTAGCACTGTCATTTAAGTGCTGGATGAGAGTTTTAAACTGGTTTTGGCTGACAGCTGTAGTGGTTTGGCTGTGTTGTGATTGATGAAGTCTCTACTCCTTCCCTTACTCGTTCTAAATAGCTGGTTTAAAGCAATAATAATAAATGCTGCTTCTGGAAAGCTTTGACTTTGCCCAAACATGATGCTTGTGCTAGAAAAGTAAGTCCTTATAGTAGCAATAGTGCACTGGAAATGACAGGAGCTTAATCTCTGCAGAGCTGCAAGATATTTCCAAAAGTCAGGCTCAACTTCAGAGATCAGGAAAGGGGAAAAAAAAATTAAAGTAGCAATTTTCTTCTTTAAGAGAACAGCTTACAATGAATTAAGAATTAAATAACTGAGGCTTGCTTAGCTTCCTTCATCTGGCAGCGTTTTTGGATCGAGTTTTACAACAGATGGGGATTTAAGGTGCAGACCTGTGGTAGGAAGGTCTCTCTAACCTAGGAGTAAAATAATGGGAGGGAGAAGGAACCAGATGCTTTATCCCCTCAGTTTAATGACACCCCCATCCTCCTGCAGAGTATCCCTTGCTCCATCAAGCCAAAAGCACCCACAGATATGAGCAGCACCTCAAAAACGACTCCGGCCATTTCAGGGGTTACTGCCCTGTGGTTTATGTGTATGCAATAGCACTTCTTTGAAACCCAAAATATTAGAAAGGATTAAAAAGCTGCTGCAAGCATTTCTACCTGTGCATGAAAATGGGCAACCAGCCACGAGTTTCCATGGCACAGAGTTATGGTATAGGACCATATTTTATATATATATAAAAAAATGTCCATCCTCCCAGAGCAGCCCCTTGCCCCAGCCCACCTCTCCCAAGCATCTGCCTTGTTTGCCCCGTTAGCTCCAGTGCCAGTGGTGAGTTAATTAACAATTAATCTGGATACAAGAGGCAGCAGCAAAGTCTCTCTTCCTTGGCAGAGACAGCGAGAAGCAAAGTGCACCCACCTGTTTCTAATCTGAGGTTTCATGGCTACTTCCTGCAGAGTGGGTCAGGCTGTTTTTTCCTGCTCGTATTATATTTGAAAAAGCGAGCGAAGACGGAAGTTTCTAACCACAGAACATCAAACCTCAAGTTTTTTTACACCTTCTCGCCCAATCGCTCACTTTTCTGCCCCGAGAGAAGTTTCAAACCGCTTTTTTTTTAATGGCGTGATGAACTGGCAATGAATATTTGATTTAATAATCCTATATAAAACACTTTATGTGTCACATATAATGCATCGCCTTAATTTTACATCCTGCTGCCAATAAAATGGGCCTTGGTTCAGTGCTGCCCGGGGGGTTTTGTTGGAGCTGTGGGGAAATGGCTCAGTGCAGGGTCACGATTCACAGAGCACCCAATGCTGAGCAGATGTGCCGGAGAATTGTGTGTTGTGTCCTCTGAGCTGTTTTTGGGCCCAGAACACGTCCCCGAAGGGAACCGGGGTCCCAGCAGGAGCTCAGACAAAAGCTCTTTGTGCCAGGGTGGGGTTTTTCAGCCGTTATATTTCCAGATTAAGCAACAGTCCATCTTTCCCCATTGTACAGTGTTTGCCAGCACTTGGGTGCAGCAGTTTGGTGCATTTCAGATTTTTATTTTTTCAGGAAAAAAAAAAATGTTCAAAATACTTTAAACTTGTTTTGATTAGGAAACAAAACTTGGTGGAAGATGGTTGTTTGGGTTTATTCTAGTTATTTTTTCCCCACTAACACGCTTCTGCTTGCTTTTTATTTAGGAAAAAGTGGGAAAGGGAAGCATTAAAAAACCCCAAAAACTTACGGAAGAAAAGGGTTTTATGCTTCCTGTTGATCTGAAAGCGAAGTACAGTTTGTAACAATCTTTTGGGGCACAAAAGGGGAAAAACTTAAAGTGAAGCGACTCCCGAACTTTGTGTTCAACCCTCCCTAAAAAGAAAGGTGACAGCAAGGACAGGGGCAAGTGAACGGGTCTGCATGGTGTCTTGTCTGCTGTGTGACAGCGTTAAATCTTAAAACTGTAACATCTCCAGGTTTGTAAGGCATCAAATCCAGAGCTTAGTGCTGAGAAAGCGAGAGACCTGTGGGATGCTCGTGCTTTTTGCATGCAAACCCCGTCCCGGTGAGACACAAACCCCTCCCCAGCCCCAGCAGGAATCGCCTTCGTGCAGCAAGTTGGTACCTGCCAGGATTTTTCTGACGCTTGCAGCAATGTGGAGAAAAGCTCTTGCAAAATCACCATCTTCTGCTTGAGCAGCAGCTCGCGGTGCAGGGCCTCCTGTGGGGAGAGGGGAGAACTGGTGGGGACCCCCTGGAACTGGGGGGGGACCCCTGGAGCCCTTGGGGCAGCCCATGTCCCATGTAGGGTCGAGGCTCCTGGGTTTCAGACAGGTCTTTGGCTTTAGTGGCTTAGCCGTAGGCTTGCTTGGCCGCATTAAAATGGAGTCTATAACACCTCTTTATTTAATAATTATAATTTTTCAAGTGTTTTCGTACTGACTGAAGACCTGCTTCCCAGGTGGGTATGCAGAATATTTGGTACCTACCTTCAGGTAGTTGGATAGCTGCAGCATTTCCTGAAAAGGAAAGGGCAAATGTTTAAAATTCATAGGACTGGTTTGGTTTTATAAAGATTTTTATGAACTGGCTACAAAATCCAAATAATTTGGAATAAAACTGAAGTTAACAGCCTATGCCTGGGTGGTGAGGAGAGCCTGCTGGGGCTCCTTTTTGTTTTTTTTCCAGGGAAGTGGAAATATCTTCTTACAGCATTGGAGTTCTGGCATCTTTGCCATGTAGTGTATCAGATCAGGACAGTTACTGAATGAGAACAGTAGATATCCATGGGACAGAAGTGTCTTTCTCTCCTATAGAAGCAGCATTATCACATTACAACTATAAAAACTTAGCACCAGTGTCCCTCTTAGAAATTTGAGACTCTTGACATTTGCAGGAGTTCAAGGCTAGCTTTTAATGTTTCTCTTACCTTATTTAAAACTGCTATTCCACAGCTGAAATAAAAAGGAAAGCGCGTTACTGCGGGTGTCTGCAGCAGCCCCAACAGAGTTTGGGGGTTTTTACAGAAAGAGCTTGTGCCGAGGTGAAATGCGTTTGGGTTTGAGCATCGGAAGCCGCTGCCCTATGGGGACCTCGTCCCACCTCCCTGTGCCCCAAGGGTCCCACATCCCACCAGTGGCGCCGCTTTGGGGTCAGTATCGGGATTCCCAGCCCGGGGAGGGAGGATGGGACCATCTTACTCTGTCTGCTGGCTCGAGTCTTTCACTCCTGCGCTGGGGTTTGTAAGGGTCTGGGTTCCTGTGAAAGCAAAGGGAATGGATGTGAATGATCCCAGAGTCGCAGGGGCTGGGAGGTTCTGTGTGTCCCTCTTGGCTATCTCGGAGGTGGCATCACTTCTAGGTTCTTCTCTAGGGCAGAGCATCTGCTCAGCAGACCTGGGGCTTGAGCAAGGGGCTGGTTTGTCGCTCCACAGGGAAAATATTCTTAATGGTTTGCAGCAGAAGCTCAGACTTGGTATGAGAGCTCAGCTTAGAGGGAGCTACTGGTTCACACCCCAAATCACTTGATGGGGACTTGGAGATGGGAAGGAAATGGGAAGGGACGCTGTTGTGCTGGGAAACCCCAGTATCCCTCACCTACCTTGGGTGTTCACGGAGGCTCCTCGCCTGGGGACGGTTTCTGCTGAAATGCCGAGGGTAACGCTGAGGCTGAGCGGGGGGAACGTGGGGCAGCTCTGGGGGTGCTGGAATAAGAGGGCAGCTCAGGTCAGCATCTTTCCAAACCGGGCTGGGAGGAACGGTGGGGAAGGGGCTGTGGCCGAGTCAGGCTTTGTGCCCACAGTGACTGGGTGAAGAGCATCGAGGAGGTGCCAGAAAACCATGGCGGATCCCTGAGGATCTGCTGCTTTGGCTGCAGCAGCTCCAGAGCTCTGTGGGGAAATGGGGGAAACCTACTGGGGGACACCTTGTTACCCCTGCAAAAGCAGGCGGGCAAAGGCACTGTGCATGGGCCGGGTACATGTAAATGCTTGTTCCAGATTCCTGCTGTCTAGCAGGTGATTAAAGGCAGCGGAACAACCGGCAGTGGGAGGCAGGTAATTGCTCTGCAAAGGGATCTTGTGGGCGTGCGTGTCTGTAAATCATCTCGCGTTCAACTGTCTCTGCTCACGTAGGTTTGTGAAGCCCCTAGGATGAACTTGCAACGTACGTGGGGAATTGTTATTTTTGCATGAGAGATAAGTTTAGAAGGAAACCTGTTTGGCTCTGGAATTGGGGTGTTTTCATTGCATCTTTCTATAGATGTTATTCAAGGCAGCGACTCCTCTGGATTGCTGTAAGTAACGAGTACCAGGGAGTCTCCTAATTCCTTCACCCTTCCTGCTAACAGTGAAGGTGACAGAGGGAATCCAGGCGTTTAGAGCTCGGTTTTCAAGGCTAAAAATAATTTGTGTAAGTGCAAAACTGTAACTTGGCAGCTGGGATGTGGGGTTGTACTTAGAAGAATGGTGGAAAAATTCTGTCTGGTTCAGGGTTTTGGAGAGGAGGGAGGCAACAGCATCGGGGGATTGTAAGGAAATGCACTTTTTTTTTTTGGTGGTGCGTTTTTGTTGTTCGACTGATGCTGTTGTGGACGGGCTGTGGATGCTTCTGTGGGTCAGAACAGCGAGCTGCACTTCGGGGGCTGTGTTACCTGCGGCAGGACGGGCGCTCCGGGCTCCACCTGCAAGGAGGGACCCATGGGGACGTGTCCTCCAGGCTCCTGTCCCAGCAATGGCCTCCCAGCATCGCTCGCCAGGTTCCTCCTCCTCAGGAATTCCTTGTGCCGGGGGCTCTGCGGGGGCCCCTCTGCCCCCCTCCCGAGCTGCCGACAGGTGGTGACGTTGTTCCGCCGTCGCAGGTTCTCCCGCATCTCGTGCCGCCGTTCGCACTTCTCATCGTAGCTCTCGCGCCGCGGCCGGCGCTTCTGGGGCTGGTTGATCATAGTGGGCGCAGCCCTGCCGCTCTGCTCTGGGGTCCTCTGTCCTGGTGAAACCGCGGGAAAATGCATGATTTGAGCAAAAACTAATTGCTTCTAAGATTGAATAAATGTGAGGTATCGGACACTGATTCTGGGGTCCTCGTGTGATGGAGCAGCGAAAGCTTTGTCCCAGTCTCCTGTTCACTTGCCCCATTGGCATTGAAGGGGTTGGACATCCCGTGAAGGATGCTCGGAGGGTTCCTGTCCCCCCGGGGGCATCAGCTTGGGAGCTGCCCTGGCCCTGTCTGGTGTCGGCTTTTTTCATAGTAAATTACGTTAAGGTAGGAAGGAGGGGAAAAAATGACTCTTAGTGTCTGAAAATTCAAGTTAAATGTTCTTCGGTATCAAACACAACCACCAAAACTTCATTGGTCTCATTCTATCTAAAGCAATTAGGAAGTTGT
Source organism: Pampusana beccarii (assembly GCA_013399365.1). Classification (NCBI taxonomy): domain Eukaryota; kingdom Metazoa; phylum Chordata; class Aves; order Columbiformes; family Columbidae; genus Pampusana; species Pampusana beccarii. The sequence continues at coordinate 472,600 of VWYH01010889.1, read as the reverse complement.
TGAGTCTAATGGAAAAAAAAAAAAAAGGAACAAGTAAACCCTATTTACATATATAATACTTTAGTGCTTTTTAGTCTTTAGTGCATTAACGTCTTGTTTGTAATTCTTTTTATTGTCTTTGTGCTAGCTGTGGTGTAGTCAAAGCTCATTCCTAGTGCAGTCTTTTTGCTGTGGGGCCTTCTTTGGGGTGGAGAGGGATGCTTTTGGGGCGATCAGCTCTTGCTCTGAGCAGGAAAGGTGCCTCCAATCCACAGCCAGGACCCTGCTCCCACTACCAACCCCACAGAGGGGGCTTCAGGACCCCCGGGCTATGGCAGAAAGATTACACAGCACCCACCTATGTGCTTTTATTCACTTTTATTTGAATATTCTTTTTTTTTTTAATAGCTTCTGAAGTGTCTCTAAATGCCTCTTTTTCACCTAGTTTTTCTTAGTTTTAGAAATGGCCCAATTGCACGGTGAATCTGGCCATCAGATGTGCTGCTCGGTCCCTGCTCATCCAGTAATTCCCGTCAGGACCAGCTCAGCCCCTCTCCCACCTGCGCTGTCACCAGGGACCCAACAGTAGCTCTTGAACAGCCCCAGTTAACAAAAAATGCGCTTTAAAGCAAAGTAAAACTTAAAGAAATACGCAGTCCGATAGGAGAATACTCACCCCACGCTGAGCAAACTGTTGAGGCCTTCTTGACAAGCTAATACTCCGTTTCCTCCTGTTACCCCAAATTACCCTCTCTAATTAACAAACATGTCCTTTATCTTTGCTTTCCAAGCTGTTACACTTCTCGCTTCAAGGGAAACGAGGAAAAAAAAAAAAGTGCATCTTGTTGGTTCATGTTACAGCCTCCCAGTGTCAGTCATGTAGGCTGAAAGTGGGGTGAAAAACGAGGAAAAAAGGTGCATAGCGCTGCTTTTAGTGCAGCAGCCTCTGCTCCCCTCCATCCCTTGCCTGCCCCGGTGCTGCGGGCACTTACCTGCCCCTAGGGTCCTACCCCTTGTGGGCTCTGGGTGAGCGGGGGGTTATCGGGCACGGCCACGCTCCAACTGCCATCGTCTTGCCAACCACCTCATTTTGCTGCTCTCGCTCTTTTTCTCGAATGTAAAACAGGAAACGTTGCGGCCGCAGCCGAGCCCCGGTTCCTGTCTCTGCTCACGGCGGGGTGGGGGTTATCTCGGGACCCCAAAGTCTCCAGCTTCTCTCTTAGCAGTGCCAGCAATTATCTTTCGGGCCATCTCCCTTTATCTGTCCCCGACACGCGGAGGTTGAGTGCGGGTTCATGGAGCTGCTTGTGACGCTTTGCGACCGGGTATCCCCGAGCTGCTTTGGGGTAGAAGAATCCTGACTTGGGGAAGTACAGTAATGTTATTATTTTAAGGCTTCTTGCAGGTTGAAAAGGAAAAAAAATGTGTGTATCGGCAGCTGAGGAGAGGTCACAAATGGCAGAAATTTAAGGTCTTTGCAGAAGTGAAAGATGTGTTAATGCAAATTGTGCAGGGAGGTGGGTTTAACTGATGAGGGCTCTGCGCCCATGCACGTGGAAAAGGAACACAAGTAAAAGCAGAGATCTTGTAAAGTAATATAGGATTTATTTTTACAAAGACCAGCCTAGAAGGGATACACGACAAAAAATTTCCAAGTTCAAAGACCCTCTTGCGGGTGGTTTGTGCTGCTTGGCCCAAATCCCCATTCTGGGCTGTGGCTCAGCTCCCTTCCCACCGTGCTCGGTGCTGCTGCCTTTGTGGCTCTTGGTGGGGGATCATTTTCTGGAGGTTGAGCAGGAGCTTCTCTGAAGTGCCTCTTGGTCTCAAAAAGCCAGTTGCAAGAGTTCGTTACAAAAATAGGACATTTTCATGTTGTGTGTTACCGGCCTTGTGCATCCTGCCTTGGGTTGCCAGGGTGCATCAGCACGGGGCCGCTCCGGTGGCAAGGAAAAGGGCACGAGTAGCCAGATTAACACCCAAATCCCTCATGCCTGGCCCAAGGTGTCCCGGCACACTCACCACCCCGTGAGTTACGTTCTTCTGATGTTTTCCACCTTATAGTTGCTCCTGATGAGAGAGTCGAGGAATTCGGGGGCGATGTCCCGCAGGAGGAGCGTGCCCCCCACCACCCGGGCTGGGTAGTGCAGCTCCCGCTGGCGCAGCGCCCCGCTCTTGATGATCTCCAGGGCACATTCCTCCTTGGGCGCCGGCGTGCCGTGGATGGCGTGGGAGACGGCGCGCACCGCGCTCTCTGCACGGAAAAGGAGCAGCGGTGGATGGAGGGGCTGCCACAGGCACCACCAGCTTAGTTGGGGTGTCTGTAGCTTCCTCTAAGAAACCGACAAACTCTGGGGGTCAGGCCTACTTAGCAAGCTTAGAATATTTAAAATTTTTAAAAAACAATTATAGCAATGTTCTTCCCAATCTTTTCCATCCCTTGCGTGACTGTAGGATGGAATCCCCACCTCCCCCGGGTTTGCTGCGAGATGAGCGGAGTCAAAGATCGGGGATTGAACTTTTTGAAGAGTTTTTGAAAACTCTTTAAAAAAAAGAGTTGGGGTCTCATTTCCACAATTGCACAAACTGAGGGTCCAGCAGCCTGGGATGAGTGGTGGGCTTGGCTTAGCTCTGAGAATGCACCGAGTCACAGGGCCCTGGCGATGCTGAGCTTACCTGTGTTGATGTAGCCTAGGATGCAGAGTGTGATGGAGACGTTGACCTTGTCTATGATGAATTCATGTCGCAAGGAGCTGAAAAACCCATCTAAGGCGAACTTAGTTGCAGCATAGGGAGCAATAAATGGAGAGCCAACTTTACCTGGAGCAGAGACACAATGTCAGGGTTCGTGTGCTGGGCAGACACCAGGCTGCATCCATCCCCTTGCAATTTAGGGTGATGGATTAAGCTGTCATTAATGCTTGAGAGAAATAAACAAATGCAGGAATGTTTAAAATGTAACATATGGCATGAAGTGCCTTCAGTTGTGGGTGATACTGTTCTTGTATTCCTGCATATACACCCAGGAATAGCAAATGCATGTGTAACATGTGGCCATGCACATAAAATAATCTGCAGGAGTGTACAAAGGACTGCAATGCATGGATGTGATTAGTCATTGCAAATAGACTAGCAGGACAGGGCATAGAATATAAATCCTCCAGAGGACTTGAATTGTGCAGCCAGGATATATATTATGTGCTGATCCCAGCTCTCTGCCTTATGGTCCTTATTCTGCTTTTTGGAGAGGAGCTGCAGCAGGGATCCTTAGCAGGCAGAAAAAGGGATACAGGCAGGGAGAGCCCGGTCCCTTGTGTGCTCACCCGCCATGGATGAAACCACAACGATGCTGCCCTCGCTCTCCTTCAGCATGGGCAGGGCAGCCACCGTCATCGCCACGTAGCTCACAAAGTTGGTCTCTAGGAGCTTTCGGACGTGCCCGACGTCCCCGTTGAAGTAGGTGAAGTAGGACTGACCGATGTGATTTAGGATGAGCATATCAAGACCCCCTGGAAGCAGAGAATGTTTGCTATCAGCAACCAGCATCTCAAAACAAAGCAGTGGCTGGGAGGGCCCCAAAATGTAGCGGTGTGTGTTGGGGAGGGAGGAGGGACCGCTCCCCACCACCTACCCCAGGTGTTCTCAGCCTCCTCCACCAGCACCTTGGGGAACGTGGTGTCCTCCATGGAGCCGCTCACGTAGCGGGCGGACGCGGCGCCCAGCTCGAGGCACCGCTCCACGACCTGTGACAGCGAGAAGGGTGTTGGCAATGGACCCCGTTCTGTGGACCCCCCCATCCCACGAAGGCTGTTGCTGTTTTGCAGCACGTGTCCCTGTCCTGCTGGGAACCCTTCTCCCTTCACGGGAGGACGCACTTTGCTTTGTCTGCAGAGTTAAACGGCGGCACATCTGAGCCAGATATTTGGTGTTTATAAATAGGAATATGATTGCTTAATTTTGATTTCGTTGTATAAGGGATCCAAAAACAATCCAGCCTTTGAGAAAGGGCGAGGGTTGATCAGACCCGATGTTGTCCTTGGTGGTGGAGATCAGAATTAACGGCTGAAGACCGCAGAGAAAGAAATGCTGTGCTTTCAGCACTGAAAATACAATTTGTAGCAGTGGGGGATGCGTGTGCTAGAATGGGACCATACTGGGGTGGATCCATAGGGTATCTGGCATCCCCACATGCATGGGCTGAGGTGAATATCTCCATTCTACCAATATGTGGGGTTCTGGATTGCAAACGCGTTTTGCCAGCCCAGCATCCTCTGCTTGCCCTTTACTTTCTGCAGCTTGGCTTCTGTCCGTGCTGTCAGCAGCAGGTGGGCCTCCATGCGTGCCAGGTGATACGCCATCTGCTCCCCGATGCCGCTGCTGGCGCCCGTCACGATCACCCGTTTCCCCCGGAGCATCTCTGGAGAGCAAGGGACAGAGCTCAGAGCTGGCACAGCCCACGCAGTCCCCTCGTGCACGGGCACCGTGGCTCCCGTCTGCTCCGGTGCAGCGTGCGCCGTTCATGCAAACCCTGACTGGAGTCTGGTCGTTAATCCCAGCTCGGTGAGGAGCACATGTGAGGCTTGAGCCTGGTCTAGCAGCAGCTTTTGGAAACAGCGAGGGTTGACTAATGAAAGGATTAAATGTTTAAAGTGGAAAACTGCGTGTTTCCTAAATAATTTACCGAGATGGGGTGCTTGCTGTGTGTCCCAGCAGACCCAGTGTAATCCCATGAGTTTCCCTTTGTGGCACAGGGTGCTCTGGCCCCTTGCACTGGGGGCTGCCTGTGCTCCCCCAAAGACCTCAGCCCTCCCATATTTTGAGACCTCAGCCCTCCCATTGTGTCACAGGGTGCTCTGGCCCCTTGCACTGAGCTCAGCCCTCCCATATTTTGAGACCTCAGCCCTCCCATATTTTGAGACCTCAGCCCTCCCATATTTTGAGACCTCAGCCCTCCCATATTTTGAGACCTCAGCCCTCCCATATTTTGCCTTTCTGTTGCACTTTAAAAGGCCCTTCAAATGGCCCATGCTCTTCCCCGTGGGCACCCATTGCTGCTCCGGCAGCAGCCGCCTGGTTGTGGTTTTAAAGCGTGTTTTTTCCTATGACTTACCTTCATTGAAATTCTCAGGTGCTGAATAAAAATAAAAAGCCAGCGCCAGTCCCAGCAAGGGAATGAAAATCTTCAAGAACAGACCCATCCCTCTGCAAAAGTACAGGCAGGAGCGAGACAAATTCCGTGGCTCTGATGTCGGGGAGGTGGATGCGTCAGTAGGTTGCAAACAGGGCAGGGAGTTACAGCAGTTTTGAACCGGTTCTTATCTTGCACAAGTTTGTTGGTATCTGTTTGACCTTTTATTTGTATTTCCTGTGATTTAGCAAACATTAACTGAACAGAGGGAGTCGCTTTGGACTTTAGGCTGTCCCTTTGCACCCTGGTCCTGCCAGGAGTTTCAGGTGTGTTTTTTGAGAGTGTTGAAGGGAAGGAACTGAAAAGCTTCCAGCTCCGTAGAGTGGTGAGCGTGGTGTTTGGTGGCTGCCTTTGGGAACGGGACACCCGTGTCCCCTTGGTGCAGACCTCCATGGGACAGACATCCTCCTCTCTCCTCCACTCCACATCTAAAACAGAGAAAATGCTTCCCTTCCTTGATGGTGGATTTGTTGGTCAGCAACATTGCTGTGGTACAGGTTCATACGAATATCTAGAGAGAGCAGCACTGGCAAAATTTGTGGTTTTGAACCATTATCGGTGCTTCTGGCTTATCCTATGTGATATCACCATTGGTGTAATACTGAGAGTTTGTTGGGTGGCTCTTATACCTAAAAAATTGCGCTGTTCTCTTGAGGAATCCACTGATGGTAAAAGGCAGTAAAAGAGCAAAGCGGGTGAATAGTAAAAAAGATCTTCAGCTTTCGCAAGCGTTGCGTGTCGCGCTGCTCAGCATCTGCCTGGGCATATGGCGAACGGGTTTGCGAAGAATTTTCTGAAAGAGTCAGTTTAAAGGGCAAAGCCCACTGCGTGTGCACTGGTTTGTGTAGGCGATCTCAGGATGAGGAGAACAGAAATGCCAGTTGGTGATTTCCTTTAGAAAGTGAAGAGCAAACTGATCCTGAGGGCTTCAGTGGGAAGGGTTTGGGGAGGTTTTGCATTTCTTCGTCTCAGGACAGGTAACAGTTGGTGCTGGAGTGGCCAGAACAACATTAGATGTAGATACATCAACTTGGGCACCGCTGCAGGCTCGTGCTTTGGTTTTGCCTTTGGTGTGTGTCACTGCTGGGGTCTGAGCTCTCGGCTTAGGGTGGCAGTTCAGCAGTTCCATGTGTCTAGAAAGCATCTTCCAGTTATAATGTTTGTGTAAGAAACTGTCTGCCAAGTTTGGGAAGTTTTCCTTGGGCTGAAAACCTGCACTTCATTTGGCTGCTAAGGGAATTTAAAAAACATGCTAAAAAGTTGTTATGAAAATGAAATAATGAAGGGGGCCAGGGGAGGTTTAGATTGGATATTGGGGAAAAAATTCTTCATTTAAAGAGCTGTTGGGCATTGGAACAGGCTGCCCGGGGCAGTGGTGGAGACACCATGCATGGAAGGGTTTAAAAGACATGTAAATATGGTGCTTAGGGACATGGTTTAGGGGTGGATTTGGCAGTGCCAGGTCAATGGTTGGACTTGATGGTCTTAAAGGTCTTTTCCAACCTCAACGATTCCATCATTCTAAAGATTATTGCAGGGATTCAACCTTCCTGTGAAAGGCAAGTCAGTGGAGTTGTGCCTGTTTACAGCAGCATTTAGTAATGGAGAAATAGTGGATGAAAATCCCCACAAAACACACAGAACTGTTAGGTTAGTAAATTTTATTTAATAATTAGTTGAATTACTGTTCCCTCCTCAGGGGAAGGGAATGGGTCCAACCAGACGGGACCAGTCCAACACACACCGCGCTGTGTGCACGTCCCGTCAGAGCCGATAACCATCTTACCGAAAAAACAATTAACTTGTCAAAGCACAAGCGGAGATTTATTTGGAACGGGAGGAGCGGCGGGGCTGCAGCGCCGCGTCTCCGCCGGCAGGGGACGCTGTTGCACCGGCGAAACCCTCCCGAGCCGGCACCCGCCGTTCGTTCCAAACCCTTTAAGCGCTCGGGGGGTGCTGAGGGGTTGCGGGGGGCGTCCCCTTCATGGCGTCCAGGCGGTAGCGGCTCCGCACCAGGTAGTCCAGCAGCTCGGCCGCCCAGTCCCGCAGCAGCAGCGGCAGCCGCGTCCCGCCGTACCGGTAGTAGAGTTCGCGCCGTCTCAGCGCCGCCCCCTGCAGGATCTCCAGCGCGCACTCCTCCCGCGGCGCCGGCGCCACCAGCAGCACGTCTGCGGCTGCGCGGACCGCGCTGTCTGCGCGGGGGGGGGCGCGGTCAGGGGGGCGATCCGCACCGCGGGGCCAGGAGCGAAGGGAGAGGATGGGGAGCAAAGGGAGAGGATGAGGAGCAAAAAGAGAGGATTGGGAGCGAAGGGAGAGGATCAGGAGCACTGTCTCGTTAGGTGGTGGGGAAGCAGGGAGAGCGGGGCTTGCAGAATGTTTGTTAAAATCAGGCACACGCGGAATTCCTTGTCGTTGCCCAACACACGCAGAGCTCCGCGAGCCACCCTAATAGTGCACTTGCATCTGTGTAGCTTGGTAGAAGTCAAACTTGGTAGAAATGATTCTATAGGATGCAAGGAAATGGCCTCAGGTTGCGCCAGGGGAGGTTGAGGTTGGATCTGGGAACAATTTCTTCCCCAAAGGGCTGTGGGGCACTGGAACAGGCTGCCCAGGGCAGTGCTGGAGTCACCATCCCTGGAGGGGTTGGACAGATGCAGATGAGGTTCTCAGGACATGGGGCAGTGCCAGGGGTGGGGAACGGTTGGACTTGATCATCTTGAGGGTCTCTTCCAAAAAAAAAATGACTTTATGATCTTGTTGCACCGACAGATGGGATTAATGGGAGACAGGTGGCTGGCACATCCACTTGTACTAACTGAACATTAGTTAGGCTGTGCCAGCCTATGTGCAGTAGCTAGTTCTGTGTAACCAGGGGAGAGAAGTTAGTTTTGAAACTGTATGGTTGCAGAGGGGTGGGATCCCCCAAAGTGTGTTTTGCATGCACTGGTGCTACTGCAGGGCTGCAGGAAAACCAGCAGCAGACGTGAAAGGGGGGAGTCGGTGGCAGAGGGACTTGCAGGGCAGGATAAGAAGCTGAGAAAGTGACGCTCGGGTCCCGATCAGCCAGATTAAACAGCACTGATCTTACCGGTATCAATGAAGCCGAGGATGCAGAGCGTGATGGAAACGTTAACGTTCTGAATGGCGAATTCCTGCCTCAGGGAGCTGAAAAATCCATCCAAGGCAAACTTAGTTGCGGAGTAGGGAACCGTAAAGGGAAACCCGACTTTACCTGGACACAGAGGGAAGTTCTGTTATAGCACTGAAAGCTGCTCTGCCCGAACCTCTGGCTTGCTCTTCATTAGATAAAGTATTTTACCCAAAGGGAGTTTAGTGAAATGTCATCCTGGCACCTGAACAGCAGCATTACAAATATTCCCATCAGCTTCCAGCTCCTTTAGGGTCTTAAGGCCAACACCATGGCTCATGTCTCTGCAATCCGCAGGAACTACAGAACCCTCAGGGGGAAGAGATGGAGTGAAGTTTAGACTCTTGTTTCTGGATACTGAGCTAATCTGATCACCAGAAGACCAACCGACATACCAGTTGTCACTGGGGACATCTGTTAGTAATTTAGTTTCCTGACTTAGCAGAAGTTTATTAGCACAGAGTCATGTTTTTGTGAATAGAGTCAATCAACAACTCTGCAAATATTAGCAGGAACTTGACCTACCAAACCAAGATGAATGGTCAGAGAGCCAACGCAGTGAGAAATTATTGCATTTCCATTTTTCTCCATAAAAACCGGAGGTGTATGAGCTCTGCTGCTCTAATGAGCCTGACACCAGAGCGTGGGATTTAATTACAGGGCTGGTCAAAAAGCAAGCTGGGGCGATTGGATTACATCAGAGAACAAATTCTATTGAGAAAATGCAAAAACTGTATTTGGGTTGGGTTTGTTTTTTTTGAGTGCATTAAGCAGTTATGGTTCCTTTAGGATGCCTTTACATGCTGCTTGCTTCTGAAAATCAACCCATGCTGTCTTCTGGCTGAATCCCACATCCCCGCCTTGCTTCCCACTCACCCGCCATGGATGAAACCACAACGATGCTCCCTCCGCTCTCCTTGAGCATGGGCAGGGCGGACGTGGCCATGGCCACGTAGCTCAGGAAGTTGATCTCCAGGAGCTTTCGGACGTGCCCGACGTCCCCGTTGAAATAACCGAAGTACGATGTGCCGACGTGGTTAAGAATCAGCATGTCCAGGCCTCCTGCAAGCGGAGGAGCAAGGCGTTAGTGCTGGGTGGGAGAGGGCTGTGAGCAGCAGAGCAAAACCTTTCCTGGGAGCAGGGTAGATGTAATCAGAAGAAATAAGGTTTTTGGATCAGAGCTGTGGACTGTCATCTCTGGTGTGAGCATATAGTCTGGATGGTGATTTGCAGTAAATTTTTTGTAATTAAAAAAAATTATTACTATTTTTAAGATTTATTTTTATTCTGGTTCAAAACACAAATACTGTGGCAGGAGGGAGTGGTCTGTGGGTCCGGGGCGCTCTGCGCCGAGCCGAAAATTCCACGTTTCTGCAGCCGTGACCTATGACCGCAATAGCAAGGCTGCTGGGGGCCTGCGGATGGTTTCAGACCGCAGGAGCTGAGGGTGATGAAATCCAGGATTATGACACTGGGACAGGATGTCATGAGGGCACAGAGCTGAAACCGAGAGCTCAGATCAGTCTGAGCTGCAGCGGTGAAGATGGATGGAGGAGCAGGACTGCAAAGGCCAGAAATAGGGAGGGGAAACTCTCCCATCTTGCCCTATCTCCATCCCTCCTGCTTTTTGTTTTTTTAGTGGGCATGCAGCAAAAAGCAGCATGGCCAGGGAGGGATCGCAGAATCATTTTGGTTGAAAGAGACCCTTGAGATCAGAGTCCACCCGTTAACCCGACGCTGGCGCTAACCCGTGTCCCGAGATGCAACGTCCCGCTGTGGTTTTTGGCGAGCGGGCTGTGAACGTACCCAGCGCGGTCCCTGCCTCCTGCACCACGCGCTCGGCGAAGGCCGTGTCCTCCATGGAGCCGCTGATGTAGCGGGCAGAGGCTGCCCCCAGCTCCAGGCACCGCTCCACCACCTGCCGCACCAACACCCGGCGTCAGAAAACCCGGCCCTGCCCCGGCGTGCGAGCAAAAGAGAGGGTGTCTGTGTTCCCTGGGACGTGTCCCCACCTTAAAACTGTGCTTTAGGAGTTTCAGGGGTATGTTTAGAGCCTTTTAAGCTTCAAAGGGAGCCTGAAAAGTTGTTCCTTTGCATGCGTTTCCCAAGGCAGTCTGGCTCTTTATCGGTGTGGAATTGCATGTGTATAGGGTGAGCAGGAGCTGTATATCACTGCCCTGGAATGAGGGTGTGTGTGCTGAGGGAGCCTGTGTGTTTGGGGATGTGTGTACATAGCTAAGCAAGTTCAAATATCATAATATGTGCTATGCAGAGTGCGTGTAGCTGAAGGAGAGGGATTTCTGTGCATGCACGAGCCCCGGACAGCACAATTATGCATCCCCATAAATGTAGCTGTGCCCATGGAGTATTTGTGCCACAGCAATTACGCGTGCACACTTATATATAAGCACCTGCAACGTGAAATTGGCCTTCGTGTGTTTGTGTGTGTAGCACTGCGGGCATGCGTGTGTGAGTGCTCAGCTTGCCATTTACTTTCTGGAGCTTGGCCTCTGTCCGTGCTGTGATGAAGACGTGGGATCCCATCCGCGCCAGGTGATACGCCATCTGCTCTCCAATTCCAGTGCTCGCTCCGGTGACAATCACCCGCTTTCCTTTCAGCATCTCTGGGCGGGGTGGGGGGAAAAAGGCACAGAGATTTAATTTATATGAACCCTCTTTGAAAAGAAAAGAAAATCCCTGAGCGTAAGTAGTTAACTGGAAGCCAAGTGAGCCTGCAAGTGCAGAGCGTCCGGCACCAGGATGTCTCTTCATCTGCTGGGAAAAGCTGCGTGGAGGAGCAGCTGCAACTCCTCACCGACCACAGTGACATGGGGACAACGCTCGACTCTTTCAGCAGTTTTTTTTATTTTTTCCAGAAGTCAGGATGCAACTTATAAACACCCCCACTATTTTGTAATTAAAATCATCCACTAAGTGCATGCTTCAAAGCTTAAAATCCAACATTTAAAAGCCGTGCTTATAAATTATTTTGCTACACAGGGGAAAACGGAGCGTTCAGAGCCCTCTTAGTCTTGGACCCTCTGCCTCACCTGTTCCCTCAAAGTATTTCTGCATGTTACTTGCTCGTTTGATTTCAAATCTTTGTTAAAACAACTTTCCGGTATCAGCCATCACACAAAGGCTCAGGCATGGTTTGGTCCAAGCTCTGTACAGTTTCTATGCAAAACGCTCAAATGTGGCTTTTAATATTTTTTCCTTAAAGACATATTCACTTTTAATACTTACCCGGTTTGAAAGTCTCCCTCGCAGAATAAAACCAGAAGGCCAAAACCAATCCCAAAAAGGGAATGAGAATTTTTTGCAACCGACCCATCCCACTGTGGAGTCAGGAAATAAAGAATGAAAGAGAAGGGAGGAAAAAAAAAAACCCCTCTGCAGAGCTGATCCAGAGAGAAGCAGCAATGCAAATCCTTTAAAACCTGTTAGCGAAGCAACTGCAACTTCCGAAGCACTGGAAAAATCACGGGTGGACGGATAAGTGAAGCGAACCCTTTGATTTGCTCCCCGCTGAAGCTGGCAAACCTCGGCCTAACCGAGGGTGCTCTTTGGGTTCTGCCCGGCTCTTTTCATATTTCCTGTCCTACGTTAAAATGCAGAATTTTGCACAACACCCTGGAAGAGGTGTGTCTTTTGCCGAGCAGCATCAAGTTTCACTTGGAGAACATCAGAGGCAGCCTCGGTGCAGGTGGTTAAACATCGGCTGCGGTTCCCGCCGGCACCGCACGCGGAGACGCGAAACCCGGCTCTGGTCGCTGCCGAAAACCCCGCAGTGGGTCAGGGGCTGGAGGAGCGACCAGGGGCTGCTGTGCTGGGGGGGGGACATGCAGAGGGATGTGTAGCAAAGGTCCTGTGCTCCCCATGGCATCCCTGCTCTGTGCCCCAAGGCAGCTGCTTGCCACCGGGATGCTGGGCAGCGGGGGCCCAGCGCCATGTGCCACCCCCAAACAGCTTCAAAAATACTTTGCTGAGGCAGGGTTTATTTGTTTTTCATCTCTACCTACTCCTGGGAGCAGATGAGGGAGCAGGGGCTGAGCCAAACCCATCACCAGGGATGCAACCGCCTCAGCTCCAAGGGGCTGTTCAGGCACAGGGAGGTTTGCAATGAAATACCGAATGTTGTTTTCTGCAAAGAAATAAGGGTCCTTGTTGCCATAGTTCCTGCTTTGAGTTGTGCAAAAGCTTTGTTCCTTGTTTCAGTGAACACAGTCTGAGGAAAAACCCCGTAACACGTAACATCCGCTTGCAGATTGAGCGCTATTGATCTTGGGCAGTAGGTATGAATGATGCTCCAGCCTTGGTCCGATGCCGGGATCTTCATTGCAGGGCACCGGTACCCGCTGCGGTACATGGGATGGGGACATCCTGCGGGGACTTTGTGTGTTCCTGGAGCTGCCTCACTCTCGCCTCTGCTTTCCCAGAGGGAAAAGCCATTTTTGCTGGGACAAAAGCTTCATCCGCAGTGCACGGGCTGCACCGTGGGCTGGTTTCCCTGGGCACAAAGCTGTGGTTGTCCCTCTCAGACCATAACCAGCCAGAAAGAATTATTATTATTATTTTGTTCTCCCTTACTGCAGCTTAAAGATTATTTAATGTAGCAATATACCTGGCTGGGCAATGGTGCTTTGGCATTGATTCTGCTCTGTAGATTTTTTTCTTTTTTACTTCAGTCTCAACTTTCCCTCTGATAAGAAGCACTCAACCCACACTTGCTCAGATAACACCAGTACAGTCACTTTGCCTTTTCCAGCCTCCCTTTGCTTTGAACTTGGGGTCATGATTGTGGGGCAATCATTTCATTCCTCAGCTTGAAAAAAATGAACTAATTAACCTCACCTCAGCTGCGATCTTGTTGTGTTGCCAGCAGGGAGAGAGGCTCTTTGCAGATATTGTTTTACTGCAGTAAAGCAATTCACTGTCAACCTTTGTGCACCGTCTGCAAATGTATCGTGCTTGGGAGGACTGAAATACTGAATATCTTGGACATAACTTAAAATTTTATTGTAGGAAATGTTTATGTTCCATCTGGGGTGTCCTGTGTGGAAATGAAGCGTGGGGTTTGCTGATGTGGCTCCGGGAGGGCTGGGGGCTGCACCAGGAGCAGCTTTGCTGTGATGTGGGTTTGCTCTCGCCCACCCTCCCAGGGCACTGCTGCTCCTCTACTCCCACTCGTGGCTTTTTCTGGGTTTGTTTTGCTCTCTGCAACTTAAGAACTTGTTTTTAACCTTCTCCTGGGGGCGAGGAGCGAGGGAATGGAGAGGAGGGCAGGAAGAGGCGACTGTGGAGAAGCGTTTTTCTGATCCCAGCTGGTCCTGGCCTCGCTTCTGCCGACCCTTTGTGGCTTGACAGAGTGGACCCGGTGCTGTGCCTGGACCTGGCCCAGTGGGATGGAGCCCCAGGAACATGGGGGTGCAGCCTCTTGTTTCTGCAACAACTTCACCTGAATTATCCTGGATGTTTTCCCCCCATCGCACGTTGCTTCTGTATCACTCATCTGTTCGAAGCCGTGTTTTCCAAGGGGCGATGCTCGACGTTGCGCTCACCGCTCTGTGCCGGGGAGGTTCTTCTCTTAGTGCTGCCTGGAGCTCACTGGAAGGAAATAAAGACATGAAGGAAACTTGTTGTGACAGCGGCCAGGCAGAGCTGCTGGGGGAGCGTGTTCCTGGGGCAGGTTGGTACGTGCAGCTCAGGGACTCAAAAGCGTTTGGCAGGAATTGGGATACCGCTTCCCCCCCCACCTCCTCTTTTGAGTGATATTTGGCTTTTTTCCAACCCATTATCAGCTATCTGTGAAATGCAGAGGATTTTCTTCCCCCCGCCACCTTGTCACGTAGGCATTAAAACATTTTTCATACCCAGCTCTCCCAGGATACTCGACTGCGAGCACAGATTGAATTATTTCCTTTACAGGTATCACCGTTACAAAGGGCTGTCCTCAGATATATTTGTGTTGGGCTGATGTGCGTGTCAACTTGATGCTATAGGGCGGTGACAGATGTGGCTTCTGGTGCTGATGTCCTGCAAATGCCATCACTGTCACGGCTGCACCGCTCCCCAAAAATGCACTCTCGGAACCCACGGGAGACTTGAGGTGATTGTAGGACTGGGTTTGGTTTGACATGATATTTCTACTCACTACTGGTTTAGAGAAAATGCTGTGATGTTTAAGTGGTTTCTGAGCGCTTAATTTATTTTTTTCCCGCGTGACCAAATCAGGAATTGCTGCCTTGATATTTGATTGGTACTGTGGGTGCTTTGAGTCTTGGCCAAACTATCCGCGTTCCCAGTGCCCCGGTGTTGGGTGGCAGGGGCTGATAAACTTATCTGGGCCCCTAATTTTAGCCTGGCAGCTTTTGGAACATCCAGAGTCCCAACTGCAAATAGCGAGTGAGGACTCTCAGAAGACATTTGGCTCATGCCCTTGAAGTGATGGGCCCATGAGGGAGGGCTGCTGGGTTCTTGGCCTTCAGCTCCATCTGATGGAGGCCTGGACAGGAGCTCCAAGCTGAAATAAGATCTCTGAAGAAGTGCTGTGGGATGGGTTCAAATACTCACCAGATCTCATGCCTGCTCTCTGAGGATTTAAGGCACCAGGAAAATACCACACATATAGGTTAAACTAGATTCAGACAAGTCTTAAAGAGAATAACAGGAATGAACCTCATGCTAACTCAGCAATGAAACCCATACCTTGGGCAATGTGTGGGTCTCCTCAAGAGCTTATCCGTGTGGACTTTGGTTTAACTGAGCCTTAAACGCTCCATATGCTTCACTCTGGCTTGCCTGAGGTGTCCTTACTGTACTGCCTGTACATCTTATTCCATTTGTGGAGGGAAAGAGGCTGGTTTGGAGAGTTGTGCCACGGGTTAAAAACAGGGGAGTTTGCTGAAGCTTTATAATCTACTGCATCTGGCAAATCTGTTATTCGTCATAGTTAAAGTGACGTTAAACGGGTTACTAAGCTTCCACGCACACTGAATTTATCATTGTGTGGTTGAAATAAGACTTCATGTAGTCATTGTGGTAAAATCAGCCGTTAATACGCGTTGAGTTCACCGTTCTGCAGAGAGCCGGTCCTGTCTAACATCAATGCAATCTGCTGTGGAAATGGTAAGGCATAGCTTGACCTCTCAGCCTGGCCTTTTGGGGTCATACGCGGGAGGTAAGGACCTTGGAGCCTGCATTGCGTCAAGAGGCAGGAGATTGTCCTTGGCAGGACGCGATTTTACCGAGTTGGCTCCAGAACCGCCGGCGCAGCTCGTGGTTTAGCTGTCTAATCCCGTTAGCTGTCTTAGGAGGAACTATTTTGATTGTTCCACAAACCTCTTTGCTTTAAGCTCCTAAACCCCCGTGACTGGGTGGCTGTGGAGAGGAGGTGTGGGCAGCAGGGATGCGGCCACCAACGTGGTGTGAAGACAAAGCTGAGGTCCAGCCCTAGAAGGGGTGAGAATCACCTGGATGGGCTCACCTGGAGCTCCCTGGTCACCCCTGGGCTTGCAGGCTGGGCTGCTGGAGACCAGCTCTATCTCCTCATTTTTTCAATTGTCCGTTTCCCACAGGGCAGGGCAAGAACTTGGAGAGAAAGGTTCATCTTGGGAACGCTGCGTGATTGAGAAAGTTCGCAGCTGCCTTGCACAAAGACCTGATCCTTAGATAAGTTTAATCCATTTATCCGGGGTTCAGCTCTGCCGCGGCAGCGATGCTTCTGAGTTACAGTGATGTGCAAGAGCTTAGACCTGGCAATATTATCACACCTGGCAATATTATCACACCTGGCAATATTATCACACCTGACACAGCCACGGACATCCAGGTCCCTGGTTTATCCACGCACCAAGCGTGGACACAGGGAATTCCAGGTCAACGCACCCCAGACATTCATCAGCCCATGGTTTTCTTCAGGCCTGAATTCTCCTTTAATGCTTGCCCGTGAAATTTCCGTTGGTGTCAATGAGGTGTTGGATTGTTCAACCTTGCCAGAGACCAAACGGGTTGGTTATGGACTAAATGAAGTATTTCTCAAAGGCTATTTTCAATTTAATTGGACTCTGCTCTTTTTCCCATGAGGAAAAGGTACTTTATGCCTAATTCAAAGCTTGAACAGAGTTTTTGTGCGGACTGTAGGATTCCTCCTACACAACGTGCTGCTGGTTCCTTTTGACAGAAATAATTGTCAGCAAAATGGATTGCATTGTTATGTGTTATGAAAATGCGAGAGTGAACTTCAACTGCGTTCTGATATTTTTGGATTCTGATCTCAAGCGGTGCCGCTCCGGGAGGAGCTCTGCGTTGGGCATGGGTGTCAGGCAGCGCTTTTTCGTTTTTCATCGTCTCCTGCTGTTTGTATCGATTCCTTTGCTTTTAGCTAGATAGCGGCACATCGCTGGCACATCCCCGGTTTGTGTGCAAGGTGTGTAGCCTGCTCCTGCCTCTGCCCCGCTGGCCTTCCCTTTGCCATTTAGCAGACGAAGAGGGATTTTCTGCCTCCGGCACAACTGGCAGGGAATATTTCACTTCGCCCTTGCCCCTGGCGTGGTCAGGATCTTTGAGCTGCAGCTGTCTGGAGGGTTATTTGACTAACACAACACACTAAGAACCTGTTGCATTCAGGACTAAGTCCAGGAAAGATTCTCCAACAGGTGAGAGTCCTGTGATGAACCTGGCAGTGCTCTTACAGCCAATTTCTACACGCTCCAGGCTGAATGTGCCACCCGGTCTGTCTGTGCTTCGGTTTCTCCATCGCTGACACCCCTGTGACACTGGGAGCTAAGATTATTCTGCGCGGTTGAGTGTCTATGGTGTGTTCGTGAAGGATCCCAGGGAAAGCAGGGGTTTAATTTCTCTTTAAAGCTTTTTCTAGCTGTGCAGCAGGCATAGCCTGTGAAGAGCATTGCTGGGTGACAGACAAGGCGTTTGGAAACGGTTCTGGGCACGTATGGCCGTGGCAGAGACGTGAATTTGTGCCATTAAACCCAGATAACCCCAGGAAGGTGCAACCACCTCCAGCTCAGGACACGTGTGTGTCACCTGTGTGAGATTAATGCTCCCTCCTCCCCTCACCCATGTTGGCCCATTTTTTGCAGGGAGCAGCTGGAGGTACAGAAATGGACCCCCCTCTCCAGAGCAGGGGGTTTTATCTGGAGGTCGCAGCCACCCCCTGAGAAAAACCAGAGGCACAAGTCTCTAATTGAAAGATTTGAAATGAATGCAGCTAGAGAGCACCGGTACCATATAAAATATTTATTGATTTTTGCAAAATGTTGTAAAACGCACCTGTAATAAAAATAAGAAACCACGCCGTGCATCTTGCACGTTTGCATACCAACAAAAGGTATTTTTTCCCCCCACTGCTGCACGGCAGCAAATATAACCGTTCGCTTCTTTTCAAGTCTCGCGGTTGCGGTCTCCTCCTTCAGCCGACCTTTCTCTCTTCTTGCTGGAACCACCACCACCAGGTAGGACGGGACAGCAGCGTCTCTCGGGTCCCTCGCTCTTAGGACGCGTGCTGCCGGGTCACCAGGGCCCTCTGCGTCCCCGCCGCCTTCTTGCTCTTTTCCAAGATCAAATCCTCCTGTTTCTGGGTAAGCGTTTGCTCTCGTGTCGCGGCAGGTTTCTTCTCCTCGTCTAGCATCCCTTGGGAGGTGAAAGGACTGCACACTGTCTCCACCAGACCGATAACCACCCCAAAGAAAGCCAGCACGCTGCCCAGCATGTACAGCTTGACCATTTTCCTGTTGGGCTTCTGGCTGAGCATTTCTTTGGCAAAGGGGATCAGCTCATGCATGGTTTCCATCGTTTTGGCAGCAGATCCTGAAGATGTCAGTTCTGTAAGAGAGCAGAGAGGTAAAGGGACGTTAGTTAAATCCAGCTGATTTTTCCTGTAGTGCTCAGAGCCCTCCCGGTGATCACAGGATGTCAGGGATCGGAAGGGACCTCGAAATATCATCCAGTCCAATCCCCCTGCCGGAGCAGGAACACCCAGATGAGGTTACACAGGGAGGTGTCCCGCTCTCCAAGCCCACCACACACCCCCCGGATCCACTTTAAGTGGAGATTTTTGATTTTTTTTTTTGCTAGAGGAAAACGCACCCACCCATCACCCTGTGTCCAGGAGCTGTCAGAGGGACCTGCCCGGCAGAGCAACAAGGGGGGAATTAACCGGGTCCCCCCGCATCCCCCCATTGCACCCCCTTACACCCCCTTACCGAGGCGGCGGCTGCTGCTGCGGGACAGGGGAGGGGGTGGTGAGCGCTGCGGGCTGCGCTGGGCTGAGCTCTGCTGGGCTGAGCTCAGTTAGGCTGGGCTCTGCAGCTGCTGCCCGTAACCCGCCCGCTACCGCCTTATATCGGCGTTGGGGCGGGCGGGGCCGGGGGGGCCGGGCCGGGATGTCCCGGACACGCCGCCAGCACGGGCGGCCCCCCCGCCTTGGCAGCTCCTGCCCTTAATCCAGCCAGGCTAAAAAAAACCTTTTTCTTTTTTTGTTGTTTTTTTTAAATATACCAAACTTGTTAGTGTTCCCCCCCCCCGCCCCAAGAAAAAATAATTATCCCAAAGTCTGATTTCACAGCGAGAGATCTTACGTACAACTGGCAGCGCAGCTCCGGGGCGGCTTCTGTAAGAAATGTTTAATGCATTAGTAGGAGCTTTACTGAGCTAGGGACCGTGAGGCGGTGGGTCTGTGGCCGTAGCTCGTAAAATGTTACGGCGTTTGCATTTGTGCAAGGTCCAATTCGGCGAAACAGATGGGTTTTTTGCTTTCCTGCCCTTTCTTGCGGTGAAGTGGGCGAAACAAAAATGCCTTAGCTAAGCGTAATGGAGGTGTTACCTGGGATAAGGTGTGGAAATGTTTGTGAAAGATTGTTTGTTAAAGATTTCTATAGGTTCGTGGTAAAGCGAACCATTACAAAGCGTATCAGTGCAGTGTGTGACAGCACCTTTGATTTCTTGGAAATAAGAATAACTGGGCATTTCTCAGCTAGCGAAAGTTACAGGAAACCTGTTAAGGCTTGATGCTGAAACTCTGTAAAACCCCATTGTGTCGCTCCTTGTGATTCACCTAAAAGTGTGTTTCCATTTGGGGGAAAAACAGAAGGCAGCGCTGTCGTGCTGATTCCCTGACTTGCTGCTGAGCAGCATTGCATCAGCACGTTATGTCATCTGTATATACATACATGTCATCTGTATATACATACAGCACGTTATGTCATCTGCTTCCATGCACGTATACTGCCCTGCTTGGAAGCACCGTATATTATTAATACCGTTATTAATACATTTCCGCAGCTGCTGACCTTAAAGAAGTTGCTAAAAGCCACAAGAAGTAGTTGGAATTCACAATTTCTGATTTTCCAGAGCGGATGATGGCATCTGGACAGATTTCTCATCTGATCTGTATGGCTGAGATGATGGGAATCGCTCTGCCAGGGCGGTATGTAGAAATCACAATACAGCGTGAGCTGATGCTATAGCAGCGCTTTTAAGGAGCGGTTGGTGTATGTGGGAAGAGGCAAAGCTCAGAGGGAGCCTTTGGGAAAGATGCTGTAAAGCAGCCTGGGCTGGATTTCCTGGGGAGGCACTGGGGGGATTTGTAGCATTTAAACACCTTCCCTTCTGAAAAACCACCCTGCGAGGTGCTACTGCCCAAATTCTGCCCCTAACATCTCCGCACTGGCTCGTAAGGCTTGGGCGAGATGACCTTAAGGATCCTTCCAACCCAAACCGTTCTCTGTAATTAAAACCAGCCTAAACTCCGGCTTGTGCTGCGGTCACGATTCCAAACTCTCGTTTGCGATCCTCCGGGCAAAGACTGTGCTGTCTCCATCCCTTCTCCTCCTGCCCTCCCCGTGCTGCCCGTGTTAACACCCCCATGCTGCTCAGCTCTGAACCGCAGGAGTGTGGGGTTTTTTGTGGTCTGTGTTTTATTTTTTCTCTCTTATGGAGCTGAGTCACCCCTCGCTCCTCACATCCCGCACGTCCGAGGGAGGTTGGAGCTTTTCCCCCCCTGCAGCCACCGTAGCAGGCGGGAGGGCGTTCACGCCAAGGAAACTGCCAGTGAAAAGTTGTGGGGTTTTTTGTTGTTTTTATTTTATTTTAATTTTTTTTTCCCCCCAAGTTTTGAGTGCGCTTAGGAAATTGTATTGCGAGACTGGCTGTAAAAGTTGCTAAAGACTTGTCTATCCCTCCTCGGCGTCTGGGGTTTTTTTTCTTTAAATAAAAGGTCCTTATCTTCTCTGCCAACTTGGCAGCAGAGGTTGCGGCTGATTCCTGCATTCGAGCTGTGTTTTTCTCTTCTGCAGCGTTTTCAAAAAATGACCATTGCAGAAAAGATAGCTGGAGGAGACAGCAATTAGGGAAAGTTCAAGGTCACCGTCCATCCATCCAGGGCTGCCTGCACGGCGAGGCCGTCGTGTAAAATGTGCTCCCTCCTTCACAATCTCAGAAACAAAGGTCAGGGTGAAGCGTTGGAATCATGACATTTTGCCTAAAAAAAGGGGTTTTTTGAAGCAGCGTTTTCTTTTGCCCTCTTGAACCTTCTGTTTGGAAGCCTCTTTTCCAACCTGAGGGCTAGAAATGGTACTTTTCAAATTCATTAAATATAGATGGAGATGTCTATGCAATCCCCAAAGTACTAAGAGCTGGAGCAGTAGGGAAAGCACAGAACCCAGGATAATTTTGAGGGTTAACCAAGCAGCTGATAATCATCTGTGGCAAATGCCTCTTATAGCAGCACTTGGATTGTGTTGATTGAATTAAATAACATTTAATTCAATTTTATTTTAAATTTGAGTAACAAAGTCTGTGCAAGCTAGTTGTGTGGACATTTAAATTGGATTAAGAGTGGATAAAAGGATTAATGATTAACACTAAATTAGACTAATTTTAGCTGTTCCTAATCATATTTAGGAGAGTCTGAACAAGGCGGTTGTCAGGTTTAATTGCAACTTTGATTAACCCAGGCTTTATAGCTGGGAGAGCTGCATGAGTTTAAAGTCATCTGGAAGAAGAGCTCTGCCTGAATTTGCAAAGTGCCATAAGCACCTGAGGCTTAACCTAAATATTGCCGGCGGCTTCTCAGAGCGGCTCAGGGAGATGATGCTCCGCTCGCCGACTTTGGACGGTGCCGGAGCCGCCAGCGCGGGTAAAGCTGCTTGGAAATCGCTTTTTGGAGGGTGCAGATGAATCCACGCTTCAACCACCGCTGCTCCGGGGCAGCTCTGCCTGCAGCAGCGCAAAATTCCCTCTCCTGCGGCTTGTTTTGCATGGGGACAATCTCGGTGATGCTCTTGGGAATGGGGACACGGGCAAGCGGAGCTCTGTCCTTGCTGGGGGTGTCTGCATGAGGAGGGTGAGCAGGTCCAGGGCTGCGGAGGGGTTGGCACCGGGGCTCGCGGGTGGCTGGTCTCTGGTTTCAGCCGTGTCCCTTGGCCGGTCAGGGCTCCGCCAGGCGCTGGGCACGCTGCAGGTGCGTGCTGGCAGATCGGGGGGGGAGAGATGCCATGAAAGGAGCTGGGAGGGAATTCACGGCCCCTGCTTGCCAGAGCATCCCCAAATGAAGCACCACAGTTGGTCTGCTCAGGCGTGAGTGTGCTAGAGGTGCTATCTCCCCAAAAAGACTGAGTGAAATAGGAATGTGAAAGAAAAGGAAACCCTGAAGCCCAGCGAGCTGTATTAAGGGTCTGTCCCTGTTAAAAATTAATAAAATTATAAAACTTCTGGGCTCATTACGCCAGGCATTTCTGCTGTACCGAAGCACCGTGCGGCTGCAGAAAACCCTTCCTGCAGGCTGTGCAGGGGCCTTGCCTAGCACCTAATATTGCCCCCATTTTCCCAATACTTTGTTTTCATTTCCTATTATTTCCCTCGGAGCACATTCACATGTGGTGCTTTTGAGCAAGAGTTGAGGCTGGGAGCCCATCCTGACCCAACTGGGAGCCCAACCCTGACACCAAGTGGCACCTCGGTGGCTGCCGAGGTCCCTTCCCACCAGCCCCCCGTGGCTCTGGGTTTTACCGACTCGCAAAGGGGGAGCTTGAGACAAAACACTGAGGTGACCTCTGTGTGTTAGCGGCATCTCCCGAAACGTGGCGTAGCATCGGCTCGGCAGCAGCGCCGGGTTGCCTCATCTTCCACACGTTGGTGAGTGGCCAAGGGTCGGGTCCTGCTGGACTTCGCCCGTGACAAGCGCGGGCTCCTCGGTGGCCGTGGGGCAGCAGCTGCATGGTGGAAAAATCAGCAGAAGCCAAGGAGCGGGTCTGGGACACGGGGCTGCGCTCACCCGTTCCAGCCCAATGCGATGTCAGGGAGAAGGAGCAAAAATGGGGCGAAACGTTTGTATTTGGCCCCGGGAGGATCAAACCCCAGCACAGCGAGTCCCTTGTTTCAGTTTCAGCAGGTGTGAGGAGGAACAAGCTGGTGATCAGGGCAGAAAATAGTGTGACCTCCGTGTCAGGCTTGCAGTGTCTAGGAGGATATGTGGCTTAAGGGGGGCTTCTAAATACCCCATTAGTTTGGACTTTTGGCCATTGGTGGAAGCAGGGTCGCTGTACCCCTCTCCGCTCCATCACCACAGCCTGGAACAGCCCCAAATCCTCGGGACAGCAGCCAGATGCTTTCCTAAGGGAATATTTTCTCCTTTAGCAAATGGGGACATGACAAAAATAAAGATACAAGGATAATTTTATCAAATCTCCTGCTGGGGAGGGCTGAGCTGCAAGAGGGGGGCAGCCATGGACCCCCCAGCTCCACCATGGCTGGGATCATGGAAAGGAGCTGGATATGGAAAAGGGGCCGCAAAGGGAGGCAGGAGCCTCTGTAAGCCGAGTCTAAGAGGCCACTGCCCTCTAGATCCAGCTCCCGGGGTGACTGGAACTTAAACCTAAACTAGGTCAGCTGGTTTGGGGTTCAAAGTTTTATTGGCTCTCAGGGCAGGTGTAGGGTTGTGAGAACACAAATTTGGAATTTCACTAGAAATCCCTGAAGTGTTTTTAGGAGAAAACAGGACAATTCGCAAAAATGGTGTTTTAACCCGCCTGCGTCTGCTGGAAGGAGGAGGTGGTTTGCTGCTCAGGTTTTAATTAAAATAGGAAATGAAAAGACGAAGTGGAGGACACAGCATTTTAGTACTGAGATCAGCAGAGTTGTCAAAGTGACAACGTTTCTACCCCTGACAAAACCTTCCCGAGTTTCCCCCTTCCCTTGTGACTTCAGTGCTTCCAGGTCTTGTTCCTCCTTCCAGGCTTTTGCCGTGGATGTGTTTGAGTAGCTGACAAAACGCACGTGGGCTGTACCGGAGCTGATGATGGAGCGTTTGGGGTTTCATCCCAGCTTTCAAAGGCAGGGACTGGAGGGGACTGGGACTCCAGTCTGCCCTCCCCTGCACCAAGATCCTGCTCGGTGTCACTAAACAAATCACCCCGTGCTTTATTTTTCCATGTGTAATAGCAGCTGCCCATATAGCAAATGTGCTTTGAGGCGTTTATTAATCCTTCGATGAAAAATGGAACAGCAGCATTAAGTATTGTTTAGTTTTGATATGCTTGAGCTGTAAAACTATACTCAATTAGCATCCTTTTTCCTTAATGGAGGCTTTGTGTTTCAAGGGGTTGTTCTTGCACGCAGTGCTCAGTTCCCAGTTACCTTTGTGTTCCTCTGAACTCCAGAGAAATAAGTTAAAAACTAACCGAACACAATCATTCCAGACTGGTCAGGGCTGACTAACTAATGTTGCACTTCAGCAAGTCAATCGAAAGCCTCTGAACTCAGATTGTGTCTTTGGAAAAGCCCTCAAAGGAGTAAAGTACTCGCGTGCCTTTCATCCGAACAGAAAGCAAATAGCTCAGAGGAAATAAAGCTACTCATGCAGCAGTCACATCCTTGTCAGCTTTGGCCACCACCGTTGTTCCCGAGTTTGCTCTGGGCGCAGCACCCATGGAGCTGCTTGGTGATGACGATGATGATGATGATGATGAAGCCGTGGTCCCTCCCTCTGCCACAGCTCCTCGTGCTCCGTCACCCATGTCTGAGCCTGGAAAGAGCGTTGGGGACCTGACGGCACGTGGTGGCGGGGATTTGTGTGTCTGTCTGGCTAAGGACCCTGATTAGAAAAGCAAAGGGCTTGGCTGGTATTAGCAGTTGCAGAATGTGAGTGCGTGACACCGAGTGACACGCGTGTCCCCAGCTGGCCGGGCTGTGCCGCACCCTCCCTCGTTTTTATGGGAAGATGAGCTTTGATACACCTGGTTATGATGTGTTTATATTCTCAATGCTGGGAGCCCTTCCCACCTGAATCTTAACCCCAAGCCTGCAGCATCTTTCTCGGTTGCTGCCCGTGTGGAAGGGACAGGGTCCTCTAAAGCCTGTCCCCTTCTGCCCACACTGGCACTGAGATCCTGGGTACAGGATGGCACCACTGATACCTAAAATCAGCAATTAGTGGAGCTTTTCTGCCTCTGAGCACCTCTGGACTAGGGCAGAGGAGCTGCTTATCAGGTCATAAACACGTACCACAGAGCAGGAGCCCCGGGAATGTCGCCGGGTATGAGGACACAACAGTTCTGTGCTGGGGATAGTGAGCTTTTTTTCCTTCTTTCTGTGCTTTTTTTTGTTGTTATTTTGTAGTAGATAGTCTGTAAACGACACTATTCCTTGCTTTTGTTCATGTTTGAACTTGCAGAACCTGAAATTCCAGGTGATAGTTTACCTTGCTTTGGCAAGTCCCTGGGGCAGGCTGGAGAAGGAAAGGATGGATCAAGGTATTTTGGATCATTCATTTGAACAGCTCGTGGCCGAGAGCACATTTTCCTTGTTTCAGCGGCAGAATTGCAAAGCCTTGTGCTTTACAGTAATTTGGGGTGGGGCATCACCATTTCGGAGCACATCAATGCCCATTATTGCAGGATCAATATGTGGTATTTACAGTCTTTCCAAGAGCAGCTTCAGCCTCCTGGTTTGACGCCCGGCGCTTTTGGGTACAGCTTGAAACCAGACAGAGCAGGCACCCAGCAGCGGATATTCAGCCAAGGTTTGCAAGAATGCCGTGTCCAGCATGACCAGCAGCCTTGCAGAAACCCAAACTGGTCAGACCCTCCTCCTCCAGAAGTGGAAATCAGAGAGTTTGATGCGATTTCTCGAAAACCCTGGGGGAGATGCCCAGCGCTGCATCGCAGGAGGTTGCGCCGTGGATGGGTTTGGCCGCACAGGAACGGTGTCGGCAGCTCCTGGCACGTCTCATCCCTCCCTTTCTCTATAAAACATTCCAGCGTTTCTTCCCGCTTCCTTTTCGTTGCCAGCTGAGATGGGGAGGAGGAAGAATGTGGCGTTACCGCATTGCTGGGCGGTTCCGGGTGCACACCCAGCGCTGCGGGCGCACCTCAGCCACCAATGGTTCACATTCTGTAGCCTTAGGGCCAATATTTATTTATTTTTTTTTTGCCTTCCAGCTCTGTGTGTTCCCTTTCTCTGATCTCCTGATCCTCAGCTCGCACGTGCCTGTGTCGCTCAGCGTGAGGACGGGGAGGTAGGTACCACCTACAGCAAAGCGAAGATCTGACGTGGGCTGCTGAGCTCCCCGTGAGCAGGGCAGAGGATGTGATTTTTGGGGTCGTTTCAGTAAACTAAATGGAAGTGCCTTGATGGAAGTTTTTCTAAGGGTGGAAAAAACTATGTTTTAGCTGAAATGCAGCACGTGAGCTGCGGGTCTGGGTCTGCGACGGACTCCCAAGCTGGTGTTAGAAACCATCTGGGTGTGATAGATAGAGTTCTTTTGGAAATGGTAGTATTTTTCTCAATACCTGAACAATAATTATATTTCTTTAGAAATTTGCCTCCTCTTTGACTTTTTTCACCGCTGGTGAGTTCACAGGATTGTGTTCTGTAGGTAGCTCTCAAGCTCACCTCGTATCATTTCGCATGTTGAGGAATTCCAGCTCTGCAGAGAGGGGCAGTGTGACCGGGTCTCGAGGTCGTGTTCAGGCTGAAGTCTGATGTGTGAATACACAGTGTGATTATAACTCACATGGACATCTCTAATTAGGCTTTAAAGGATCAAGTTCAGGTGCTGCCTTGTCATGACAATATGCAAAACCCGTCCGAGAGGGTGGGTAAAGACCCGGGTGCATCGCCCGATGCCGAGTCGTGCGGTGGCTCCGGATGGAGCTGGTTTCCATCTGACTTGGTGATGTCCTGACAGAGCCCCAGGTGGGGTTTGGTTACCTATGGATGGGCTTTTGCTTGCCGGTTACCTACAGAGCAGCTGCTTCACGCTGCCGTCACCCTCCCGAGTGACTTATGTCTGCGGCCGTGCGCCCTGTCTGGAGCTGCCATGAGTTATCCGGTAACTGGGTGTGTGTGTCTGAGGATCCCTGAATCACCCCCTTTATCGTTGCTGCACCCACGGGCACCTTCTCCCCAGGTGAGGCAGCTGCCGGTTAAAAGCTGGGAGAGCGGATCGGCGGCTGCAGATCGGCTGTTGGGTGGTGCCAGAGGAGAGAAAACCGTCACCGTGAGCCGGGGACGTGGGGGACACCGCGGGGACCAGGGACGGTGCTCCAGCTCCTGCAGGGAAGAGACCGGGTGAGTTTTGTTGCTGCTGGGGGTGTGCAGGGGCAGCTCTGCCTCCCTGGGTTCTCCACAAAGACCCTGCAGCAGACACTTATCCTGCAGCAATTTTCACTTTTGGTTTGTTATTTTTCTTTTTGGTAGATCAAGACTTTGGGCCATCACGTGTGCTGGTGAGTTTTGGAATCGATTCTGGACACGCAGGGCGAAGGGTGGGGCTGGAGAGCAGAAAGTGCAGCGTAGCTGGGAGCGTGTGTGTCTGCACGTGTGCACACGCTTTAAAGCATCGCTTACATTTACAGCCGTGCGTTCTGATCCGGTATCGGCACCGGGCAATCAGAAACCGCAGCTCTGCGGGGAGGGAGGTGCCGTGCTGGTACCTGTGGTTCACCTCAGCAGTCACAGAAAGATGCCAAGATAGCGTTTGGGGAAGAGGGCAATTTCTGATATGCTTTAGGAGAACCTTGTGCGTGTTTCACAAGTTAAATGAAAAGCTGGGATTCTTCATACATGAAAACAACCTGAGCGTCTGACTTTCCTCTTTGTTATTCTTGATTTTTCACCCATGTTTTGCTGTGGTAGATCAATTGAAATATCTCCCTGTAAACTGAGGAGGAATGTGAAAGACTTGGGCTGAGATTTTGACTGGTGTTTTCTGCCCGTTTTCCCTCATGCCGCAAATTCTTCCCTAGGTGTGTCCTCGGCCGAATGGAGCCTCGCTGCCAGCTTTGGCCATGGGCATTATTTGTCCTCCTGGGTAAGGCCTCACCATACAGTGTTTCTAAAAGGATATCAGAAAGGGTGACTAAATAGAACTGCTGCTAATGTGAGCTTTGTATTAGTGGCAGCTGGGAGAGCGGGGTTTGATAGTGGTGCTGGCGTTTGGCAAGAGGTTGCTCGCTGTCCTGTGGAAAACAGACATCAACCAGCACATCTGCTGTTTTCTTAAACAGACCAAGTGCAATCCGTGCTTGGGGCAAACCTACGAAATGCATTTGCCGAAAAGGACAATGGCGTTTTGCCCCTGAATTACCTTCCATTTTAATAAGGAAAAAGGCACTTTAAAGAGGCTCTTCTTTGCCATGACCCCAGTGTTTGGGCTGCGGGGATGCTCAGTTCCCTGCCTGTCGTACTGCACGGCCCTGTTTGGTGTCTGTGCCACCCTGACACAAACCACCATAGTGTTTTCCTGCTGTTCCAGCTGCCCCGCAGCTGCTGGCTGCCCAGCCAGGCTGCTCCCACGGCGCCTGCTACCCCCCGGCCGCTGACCTGCTCCTGGGACGAGCCCACGGCCTCCGGGCATCCTCCACGTGCGGCCTCACCAAGCCCGAGACCTACTGCACGCCCCATGGAGAGGTACGTCACCTCCTGCCCCCGCGGCCCGGAGCTCGCGCAGCGGTGCCGATGCCTTCACCCATCCTTCCTACGCTTTGGCAGGGATGCGTTTAACCTATTTCAGGTGCTTATCCCCCTTCCAACCGCATTAGGTCATTGCACTGTCTGTGGTGTCCCCTCGAGCCCTTCTCTACCATCCCCAAGGTTGAGAAGAGGAGGTGGAGCTTTTGCATCCAAAATACCCCAAGCCTTCCTATCCCTGGACTTTTCAGTTATACACTAAACTCGTATTTCACTTGTCAAAAATGGGAACATTGCAGGTCTTTCACAAAGACTTGGAAAAGCTTTTGAGCCGAACAAGTGTTTTCAATTATGCTGGTTGTGTGGGGGCAGGAGATTGTGCTCGGGAGGATAACATTTCAGCCAGCTGCAGATTCCCAGGCTCCAAACCTGCCACCAAACCAGAGCCAGAGTTTAAGGATAAGTCTGCCCAGAGCACAGAGCTGAAAATGCCACAGGGGCAATGGCCCGATGTGAGCACTTCCTAAAGCCTTTCTGTGTCCGTCTGGCGATGTTAACCCCATAACTGCCCCGGGAGGAACTCGAAAGGAAGTGGGTTCAAGGCAGGACAGGCAAAAAGGGTCTTGGAAGAGATGCTGGAGAGGAAGGGAAATGGCAGAGCTCCAGTGAAGCCGTGTTTTCTGCACTGAAATCCAGCCTGAGTGAGTCAGCCTTCTCCTGCTTTTGATTCCCCTTCAAATTAAATGCCAAGGTGTGGCAGTAAGTGGATTCGTGTTGGAGCCGGTGCTGTTCAGGTTTTTGCTCCTCTGTGTGCTCAGGGATGGTCGGGAGCTGTTTGTTGGTGTGAAACTGGGGCAGCTCCCTGGCCTGGATGGGTACGAGCATCGTGTCCTGGACGCTGGGCCGGCCGCAGCATCTGTCCCTCTTCGGGTTGTTTTCCAGGCTGACAGCTGGGGTCAGGCATTTCCTCCGCTCAGGCTCCCACTCGCTTTTTTGGGAGCTGTTTTGCTGCTCCCAGGGACCAGAGCTCTTTCCTGCCCTCCCCAGCAAACCCCCGCGGCTTCTTAGTGCTACCGCGGTCCATGGACAGAAAAAAAGCAAGGACTCATTTCTGGTCTAACTTAAGGTTTTTTTTTCTTCCCAATTTCTGTTGATACTTGAGGAAAATCGTACATATATGCACCTGTGAAATCTTCACTTAACATTGGCTTTTGACAGTGACTTTTACTTGAAGAGGCTTGTGCTATGGGAACCGAGTGTCTGCAAAACCCGCTTGTCCTGCGAGCAGCTGGCGTGGGCTGGTTATTCCCTTTTCCTGACCTTGAGGGATCACTCTGAAGAGCCTTCAGTTGTGATTATCTGCAGCATTTGCAATGTTTGAAGTGGAGGCTGAGCGTATCTCTGGCTGTGATAAACCTTGAGCAGAAACCGTCTGTTCGGTGCAGAATTAGTGAGTGGGGCCCGGTGGGAGAACTGCAGCAGTTTCTCTTGGTGTTCAAGCCCCTAAACTATTCCGTTTTCATATTCCTTATACCTTGCCTTACAAGGACCAGGGTAAAAAGGGGTATGGAACAATTAAACAGTGATATGTTAAGTTGCATTCTCCAGTTCTAGATTTGGGAACGGGGTTTTTGCTTCTTTACATATGTGATCCTTTACTGAAATAAGATGCATCATTTCTGGTAGCAAAGTCTTCAAAGACCCTTATTTCTGTTCTGCAGCTCTAATGGCAGTTATGAGTATACCAGCTCCTGTTTTTGCAGGAGAAGCCCCCATGCTTTGAGCACTTCCTAGTCTTTCCTCCCTTTTCCTACTTCCCTAATTTAAGCAAAAAATAACCCCCTGGACTCAATTTTCCTATTCCCATCCCACAAAAAGTAAGCACGTTATGTATTGACTCATGACTTTTTTTTTTTTTTTT